>BCJD01000003.1:2093552-2210548 GCA_001600195.1 Yarrowia keelungensis | reverse complement strand
TTCCTGGCTGTTAACTCACGTGGTAATAGACGTTTTCTGCTGGAGACCGTTGACTGCTTCTCCAAGTAGTCTTCGTATCCTTCTTATCGATAAAAGGTGCGACACCCGTCGGCTAGGTTATCACCAGTAGCTTTCAGACAAATAAACACAATGAAGTAGTACTGTACCGTAGCTTGTCGAACAGAAGGAGTGTGAAAAGTCGGTGATAATAGTAGAAGGGGTTGTAGGAGAGAGAAGAGCTCCCACCGGAGCTCTTGTGTCGACGCACGGCGGCTTYTCACAGAAAAGTACAGTACAAAAATCGATGCATTACAATACAGGGTAAAGGGGAATCTATATACTCAGGACACAAATGAAGTTGAGGCAAAGCCCCAACTGACATGTCATGCTAAATGTGGCACAGAGTGCTCACGGGACAAGAGATTGATGCATGAATGCATCAATCCAGTTTGGGAACTAGGCGCAGAAGAAGCTGACATAAGCACAAGCAGTTGCTTGTGCATAATCAATCTCTTAGAGAGAGATTGGTGCAGTCGCACCAATCCACTCAGGTGGTCACCTGACATGAGAACTTTATTTTGGGTGGAGTCTCACAGGGTGATGCAGAAGAGATGAGAGATGTGGGGTGATGACGAAGGTGTGATTTTTTAAGAAATAAAAGGAGAAAATGGAAAGAAAATGAGGAAAATAGTAGAAAAAGAGACCAACTCGATGAATTGGCAAGAGTTGTGTAAGTGTCTGCTCTCGATTGTGCGGCTCTGATATCTGTTTCCTGCTCATACTTTCACTTCCATAATGAGAGAGAACCTCCGAAGGAGAAACCTACATCGAGGAATACGAATCAGGCACTGTTTGTAAGGCAGGTGGTGTATATTTAGTATGGTTAGAGTCGGAACGGCACGAGAAAGATGATTGTGGCGTTTGTGGAGATTTTGTCATACATTTTAATGAGGTGAGTGAGGTTGATGAAGAGGTGGAACGTCAGTGGGTGGTTTATAGACATACAAATACTCATGTTCTTGAGGACACAGATCGTTGATACTATTCAGATACCCTTGAACTGCCCCTCTCCAGACGCACTCTCTCACTATAACTGCTCACCATTACTTTTTCCTCGTATTCACAACGTCGGATCATCTCATACCCACATAACCTTGCATGAACCTAGACCGAGGTTAGAAGAGGTTAGTGAAAGAGTGATTGAGAAGGCATAGAAGTAGAGCTTGTGAGTAGAAAAGTGGTTGCAAAAAGTAGAGAAGAAAACATCAACTACTTGGCTGGTCACGTGACTTCAGCATTCTTCACTTCACTCATTTCTGAATAGTCAAATTTATCTATCAATCTCTCACTCACTCCACCACTTGCTATTATTGTCACCTGCTTTTCAATGCTTCTGAGCTGTGTGTTTCGTATACCCGTCCCAAAGCGGTCATCTTCAAACTGATGAGTTTGTGGCATCAGCTACAATGTAGGGGTATAATTCACCCTATAACCCTAGGTCTATAGGCATAGATGGCACGTTCTGTTGAGCTAAGATTATCGTATCTAAGGTATTAGAGATTGAGGGTTAACGTGGAGTAGAAAAGACACTACTTTGGAATAACCGTTTCTGCACGTGGTTCCCCATTGGATTTTGTGCAGGATGAAGCGGTAGAGGGGTCGAATAATCGTCGGCTTTTTTCCGATTTTTTTCTTGATTTTCCCAGTTTTTCTCACCACTCTCCAATTTCCACGAAAGTTCGTTTGTTGAGGTGTTTGTCTCGGTTTGTCTCGGTTTGTCCCATGTCTTAGATGAGATGTCAAACTGCGAGCGATATTGGACCTAATTGGGCGGTTAAGATATTATCTGACATGTGGGGAATGCAGGCGGAAATTTTGAGAAAATATTCCAGCGTTTTTTTCCCTCGGTAAGGCCGTCTTTTCTTTTTCTTTTTCTTTTCTTTTCTTCGTTATCGTTTTGCGATACTACAGTCGTACTTGGCATTAAACTCAGCGAAACATGGTCTTATTCTGGATGAACAGGAAGATGTATATCTCGACGAGCAGGGGTGGAAATGAAAAACTAACTGAAGATATCTAATTATTAGCCGCTATATAGTAGATTCAGCCTCATTGCACTCTTTTTCCCTCTAAATCAGCCCCAAAAACACACTACGATTGCCCAGATTCATGCACCCTGCACTTTAGGTTGTCGTTTTAGTTCAGCAAGACAACCTAAACGGTGGTGATGGATTTGGCACCCAGGATATATTGCGATTGAGACAAAATACAGAAGTTTTGAAAACACCATTGTGCTCCCCAAAATTGCAGCATTAAAATCATATACTTTTCATCACTCTACTACCCCTGTATCTCCCAGAAAAAGCCCCCCACTTCTCCCCAACGCCGCACATGCACAGTGCAATCAAAACACCACGCACAGTCAAGCATACAGCGATAAAAATCGTTATATATATGAGACTGGCTGTCGACGTTATATACCCTCCGTAAAGCGGTATTTGTGGCATTTGTTCCTCATCACCATCTCCCCACCCTGCCCCACACGCTACCCTTACCCTAATCAGCTAATTTCCTATCAACATAGCTCAGACACAAGCCACGCTAAAAGCTGATAGTGTAGATAACGCAACCTGAACCATTGCACTTACTACCACACCACACCACACACGATAACTGGCGTTTCTGGAGTCCGAAAAGGGTCAGAAAAAGCTGGAATCGCACACAAAAGCGGGCACAAAAAAGCTGACACAAAACAGTCACCCAAAAACCACCCCCTCCACCTTCCTTTCTTCATGGCCTACTGCACATTGCTATCCAGCGACAATTACTTGCCTGGAGCCATTGTTCTTGGAAACCGGCTGAAAACGCTCGACTCGTCACGCGACCGTCTGTGTCTCGTCACAAAAGCAGTTTCCCCGCACATTAAGCACGAACTCGCCAAATACTACTCACATGTCTACCTTGTGGACGACATTTTACCCTACTCCGACTCTTCGCGAGCCGCACAGCAGCTTCTGGGCCGTCCAGAGCTAGGCACGACTCTTGCCAAGATCGCCGTGTGGAATCTGACCCAATACAAGCAGATTCTGTTCCTGGACTCGGACGTTTTGCCGCTCAAAGACATTAGTGTCTTGTTCAAAGCGCTTGGGAAGCAGGAATCGAACGGAAAACCGGTCCTGGTTGCTTCCCCCGATGTTGGTTGGCCTGATGTGTTTAATTCGGGTGTGTTTGCTACAATTCCAGACACAAAGGTGTATTCCACGCTTCTGGAATTGGCCCAAAAAGGCGTTTCTTTCGATGGAGGAGACCAGGGACTGCTGAACGAGTACTTCCAGGAATCTAACCCGTTCAGCGAGAGCGCTGAGTCTTCTGGTAGCTGGATCAGAGCTCCGTTCACGTTCAACGTGCCTGCAAACGGAGCAGGAGTCGGTTCCGGCGTCAAAATCGGCTCTGGAGCTAGTCTGGGTTCCGGAGCAGCAGGATACGAGCCTGCATACACGCGGTTCAAGGATGACGTGTCTGCCGTTCATTTCCTTGGTCCTGGAAACAAGCCGTGGATGACGTCTGGAGGCAGTTTCAACGACTACCATGTCGCCTGGAACAGAGTGTACAACGAGCTCTACCCTTACGTGAAGCCCTCGGAGCTGGCGGACTCGCTGCGAAACAAGCGGACGATCGGAGCCGATATCAACAGATGGGACCCGTCGACCATGCCTCCTCCTGCCAGAGGTACCGGGGAAGCTGTCAAACTGCAGCAGACGGAGTTCAAAAACGTGTGGGATGGAGGTGATCAGACACCTGTTCATCACCATAGAGAACACCACCATCCTCCTCATCACCATGGAGGACACCATCACCATCACCACAAGAAACAGGCTCCTGCTTTGCCTCCTCCCATCTTTCCCTGGGAACTGAAGAAGCGGGTGGTCACTCGAGTGTTTGACAACTACGTGGTTCCCCCTAACGCCTCTTTTGTTCAACCCGAGCCTGAAGAAGAAGAAGAAGAGGAAGACGAGTACGAGTACGTGGAAGACGACGTGGTGGAAGTCGACGGAGAAGTGGACGATATCGTCGAGGGCATGTCTTTTTCTCTGCAGGATGTCTCTGAAGAAGACGAGGACGACTTTGTGCCCACTGCAGGAAAGCGAATCGCGTACCCTGTGACTCCGTTTGCTTCCATCCGAGGAAGACGACCCACGGGACTGCCTGGAATCGCTCCTGAGTTTGAAGACGACGAGGAAGAGGAGGGAATCGAGGTCGTCAACGATATCAGAATGAGACGGACCTCGGAGGACGAGTACGGAAGTAACGACGAGTGGGACCCTTCTCTGAAACTCGAGGAGTTGAGAAGAGCAAGCGATAGACTGAGTTCCTCTCAGACCAGTTATGTTCCCGATGATATTTAGTCCTGGGGAACTATGTATCAATGATATCCAGTAATAGATTGTTAACGGAAGTGTGAGGGTAGGATTATTAGAAGGTTTAAATAGGGGGAAGGACTTGTAATATGAGTATGAAGTGTTTGTATCAAGTGCTGAACTTCATTATTTGGAGTGATCCTCTTACTAACCAACCGGTCAAGCTATGCTTACATAATCAACCCAATCGCTGTAGTTATTATTCTGAAAACTGGACGTGTGCATTCCTAGTGTATGAAAAATAGTTCCACTCTGGTTGGGCACTTGAATTAGCGTTGGAAGGGTTTAATTTGGAAGGCATGAAACTCGAGAAACATCTGATTACGTAATTATAAAATAAGGTTTCAAGCATCAGAGTGTTTACGTAATCGGGTAATAAGGTTTCGGGCATTTGCTTTGTTACGTAAGCGTGAAATAAGCTTTTTACCACTAGGAAGCTTATGTAATCAACCCTCATCATCCGACTTCACTGGGAATCGAACTCCGTGCTCCTAAAACACGTGCTTTCACACTTAGCTTTTCTAAACTAACTTTACTTCCCATTACTTGACCCACATTTTCCCAACCTCCACACCGATAAAGTTAATGATACAGTAAGGCAGAAGATCCGCCTGAGCGAAAATGTTGAGTGAACAATAAAGAGGTGAAGCCAGTACCCGACAGGAATAAAATTTTGACAGTACAATGATTGTGTCTGTATTAATGCGATAACATAATCACTTCTCCAATTGGCCAAATACTGATTCGTTTAAAACCCCCTCTTCTCCATCTATCCGCCTCATGCATAACCATACCTAATCTTATTGGCTTGCTGTATTATCTTTTCGAACTTGTCTTTACACAACCACTCTTCTTCCACCACACATCACCAGACACCATCACCATGTTTTTGTCTCGACGAATGCCCCAGATTGCCCGAATGGCTCGACCTGCCAACCGAGCTTTCTCTGCCACCTCAATTGCCGCTCTTCAGAAGGGTCAGGACGTTCCTGCCGTCACTGTTCGAGAAGGCACTCCTTCGTGTCAGTTTGATCTCCAGGACGAGACCAAGGAGGGCACCCACATCATTGTCGGTGTTCCCGGCGCCTTTTCTCCTGCCTGCTCTGCTGCTCACGTGCCTGCCTACATCAACCTCTTCCCCAAGTTCAAGGAGCGAGGAGTCAAGGCCATTTGGGTTGTGGCTGTCAACGACGCCTTTGTGACCAACGCCTGGGCCGAGTCTCTGGACGCTCCCGCTGACGACGTGCGAATTATCTCCGACCAGGCCGGTGAGTTCTCCCTCGCTTTCGGCACTCTGTTTGACGCCTCCGAGTTCTTTGGCAACAAGCGATCTGCCCGGTACGCTGCCGTGATCATGGACGGTAAGGTCGTTGAGGTCTTCGAGGAGCCCGACAAGACCGGACTGAACGTTTCCAAGGCCGAGAACGTGCTTGCTTCTCTGGGTTAGAAGATGTATAATGCAATGAATTAGATGATTAGGAGGGGGGTTGATGACGTAACTAAGAGAGTAAAGAAGCTGTAAGATATTTTAGCAGCTCTATTGACTCAATTGGCGGGTATGTTTCTGTAGAGTGATCCTTGGCTTGTCATATACTTGGTGTAGCAAGTCCTATGGATGTATGGCGAACATAAAGGTGTAGTCTGAAGAGTGACTTGAGTCCATGCGTTTGAAACACTCAATTGGTGTACATTCTTCATCACGAGGTCTGGGGATATGAGTTATGTACCCCTTCTCATTCTCATCGACATGGATTATAGGGATCTATCAAGCATAAAAGGGTCGTACAAGTAGAGTGATACATTCTGTAATGTTGCCCCATGTCAGACAAGATAACTGCACGAAAGTTGTCGCTGTTTTGACATTGTATGTGTTTGGGTATAAGGTCTTCTTTACAGTGATCAACTAGCACCTTGGGCTCTCAATCTAGATAGCCTACACCCCTAACTAGAACTCTGAAAGGTCTTATGGATTGTCATTGATGTAATGACCTTATATCTACTCAATTGAATTGAATAGGATGGTTGGCAGTACCTGGACAGTGCCTCAGATGGACATTAGCCACCCAACTGTTCACAATGGTCTTACTATGTTTCAGTTCATATCAACTTGTATAATTACCGGCACCTCAGCTTTTGAGATACGCTCAAAGTGAAGCCACAGTAGAGGTGTCTTGAATATAAGGAAGCGTTGATCAACTTTCCCAAGCCATATATCCAATACCTGTGATAGCCTTCTTACAAAGGTATCTTCTGAAGACCACTTTTCCTAGATCCATCATCCCCATCAATCCCATTCGATACCGTCTACAACTTCTTAATCTCTCCACCTCATTCAAATCATCAATCATTATCTATACCTCTTCCCTACTCCTTGAAGAAAGGCCACTTGAAGGGCACATCGAAACCCTTCTTGACTCCCTCAATGGCAAGCAGGCGGTCCAGCCACTTGTTCACCTCGGGGAACTCGTTCAGATCAAGATCAATGAAGTGCGAGCACTGAACCCAGCCAACAGTCGAGATATCAGCGATGGAAATATGGTCACCGACCAGAAATCCAGTTCCGTTCTCCTTCAGACGCTCCTCAAGCAAACCATAGAGTCGCTTGGTCTCGTCGGTGTATCTCTTGATTCCGTAGGGCACCTTTTCAGGCGCAAACTTGACAAAGTGGTTGGCCTGGCCCTGCATGGGTCCCAGACCGGCGTTCTGGAAAAACAGCCACTCGTTGGTCTTGTAGTGCTCCACGGTTCCAGGCTTGTACGAGATCTTATATTCAGGATCGTACTTGTCAGCCAGGTACTGCAGAATAGCTCCAGACTCAAAGAGAGAGAAAGGAGCAGATTCTGTAGATCCAGGACCCTCGGTATCAGTGATAGCGGGAATTCGTCCGTTCAAAGACACCTTGAGAAACTCGGGGGTCTTCTGCTCGCCCTTGGTGATGTCAATGTTGACGGCCTTGTACTGCAGCTTGAGCAGTTCCAGAGCAATGGAGATTTTGACTCCGTTAGGCGTGGAGAATGTGTATAGAGTGATGGCCATGGCGTTAGTGAGGAGGTAAGGTGGTGTACCGATACCAGAAGTACTCTGTTGCTCTACTTATACTCAAACAAAGTTTCGCTAAAAACTGAAATAACGGCGAAATGAAGAGTTTATTTGAAATTAATGGGGAGAAGGAGGTGACATATTGAGATGGAAGTTAGTGGAATCGATTTGTTGAGATGATGACATCATTGATCCCCGGAATTGACCAGATATCTCAGCTGGTTGTTGTTCCACAGACTGCATCTCTACAACACCACACTGTGAGCACACTAACATGCAACGGTCTAATGTTGCACTAGAGTTGTATAGTGGCTTGAAGTGGTTCTATTGTATTGCTCAATCTGAGTTAGGCGATTTGATCATATCTTCTTCAAATCAGGCTTGCAAGTTTTCCCTATACATTTCTCTCTCAAGGGTTATTTGTCAGCGTGCATAATCGAGGTGATTGGTAATGAACTTACCCGGGGGAGGTGGTGGAAGAACTGTTTGGTGGTATAACAGTTTGGTGGTCAGGTGATCGTGATCGGAGTGTTTGAGTACGTCAATTGTCATTTTCAGCCCTTTAGCTATTGCTTCTGTTGTACTTCATCGTCTGTAGACTTTCATACTCTACTGTCATCTTATCTTCGTAACCCCAGATGACAAACCTCTGACTGTACAAACGTGCTCTTAACTTCAGTCTAAGAGAACGGCTATAGGGAGTAACTGTCTTTTCGGGTATCTAACCTGAGCTAACTGAAGCTTTTCCAGTTGCCTCTTTAAGCTGTCTGCCAACTTCATGGTTCATGATGGAATTTTTGTATTGATTTTTCCCTCATTTATTCGATATATTCACATAAAATGCCAAAAATATCGCAAATAATGATTCCAGAGGCTGAGGTCATGTTGGACGTTATTGGGAGCAGCAGAGAGAATGACTGCTTTAAGTTGAACAGTTTGTCCCTCACCATTTCATCGTAGGTACAAGTATCACTGGTTTGGAGAGTGTCATCTCAACAAGCACTTGCAGTTCAACCCCCCTCAAAGTCGAACTCCCAACCCTCCCATCTCGAATTAAGGCTGATTTTACGAATAATATATAAAATCAGCTTAAATCGAGAAAAATACCAACACCTGCAAGGACACGCGTCACACGACTGAGGGGGTTCAAGAGAGTAAACAGGCTAAATAGTCATGGCAAATCTGAACCAGTTCCTTGTTGACGATTACTAAGCACGAAACTGTCTACTCCCTTACCCCATTTACTCTCAGACACCGCCTTAATTTTTTTGATCTGATTTTCGTTTGCCACTGTTTCCCAGATGAAGATACACGATTCATTTTGGATAAGGTTTTGGTGCCCAGGAGGCGGATAGAAGAAGAGGTATCTGTAGACCGCAATTGAAGAGAAAAATGAAAATAAAAGCCGTAGTCTTACTGTACATAGTCACGTGACTGTTTTGCTACCTTTAAAACTGCTAAAACCGCCTTTCTCCCCCCTCCTTCCACCTCCTTCTCCTCTGTTCTACAACCCCTACCCTATTTTAAAATCTGCTGCAGTCCATCTACCATCACCACCTTACTGTCACAACCACACACAAATATGAACTTTGGAGGACAGACCCCGACGATTGTGGTGCTCAAGGAGGGCACCGACACCTCCCAGGGCCGCGGCCAGACCATCTCCAACATCAACGCCTGTCTCGCGATCCAGGAGACTCTACAATCCACGCTGGGTCCTCTTGGATCAGACATTCTCATGGTTGGTGAGGGCGGCAAAACCACCATTTCCAACGACGGCGCCACAATTCTCAAGCTGCTGGACGTTGTGCATCCTGCTGCCCGTGTGCTGGTTGACGTGTCACGAGCCCAGGACGCTGAAGTCGGCGACGGTACTACTTCTGTCACCGTTCTTGCCGGCGAGCTTCTCAGAGAAGCAAAGTCGTTTGTGGAGGAGGGAGTGAGCACCCATGTCATCTGCCGAGGTCTGTCGACCGCGTGCGACATGGCCGTGACGAAGATCAAGGAGCTGGCCGTGTCTGTCGAGAAGAAGGACACCGCCGACTTCCGGGAGCTGCTGGAAAAGTGCGCTGCCACCGCCATGAGCTCCAAGCTGATCCACCAGAACTCGGCCTTCTTCACCAAGATGGTGGTGGACGCGGTGCTGTCGCTGGACCCCCACGATCTCAACGAGCGGCTGATTGGAATCAAAAAGGTGCCTGGAGGAGGCGTGGAGGACTCGCTGTTTGTCGACGGCGTGGCGTTCAAAAAGACGTTTGCGTACGCCGGCTTCGAGCAGCAGCCCAAGACGTTCGACAACCCGAAAATCGCGTGTCTGAACATTGAGCTGGAGCTCAAGGCCGAGCGAGACAATGCCGAGGTGCGAGTCGACGACGTGTCCGAGTACCAGCGGGTCGTGGACGCCGAGTGGGACATCATCTACAAGAAGCTCGAGGACATTCACAAGTCTGGAGCCGATATCGTGCTGTCCACTCTGCCTATCGGTGATCTGGCCACCCAGTACTTTGCCGACCGAAACGTCTTTTGTGCCGGTCGAGTTGCCCAGCCTGACATGGATCGAGTGGTCCAGGCTGTTGGCGCCTCTGTCCAGGCCACCACCGCCAACGTTGGCGAAGCTCTCGGCACCTGTGCTCGGTTTGAGGAGCGTCAGATTGGAGGCGAGCGGTTCAACATCTTCACCGGCTGTCCCAAGGCCAAGACGTGCACCCTCATTCTGCGAGGAGGCGCCGAGCAGTTCATTGCCGAGGTCGAGCGGTCGCTGCACGACGCCATCATGATCGTCAAGCGAGCTGTCGCCAACACCAGCGTGGTTGCCGGCGGAGGAGCGCTCGAGATGGAGGTGTCCAAGTACCTGCGAGACCACGCCAAGACGGTGGCTGGCAAGCAGCAGCTCATCATCGGCGCGTTTGCACGTGCTCTGGAGGTCGTTCCCCGTCAGCTGTGTGCCAACGCCGGCTTTGACGGAACCGATATCCTCAACCAGCTGCGAATGCGACACGCCAAGGGCGATACCTGGGCCGGAGTCGATTTCCGAGACGATAGCGGCGGCGTGACCGACAACATGAAGGCGTACGTGTGGGAGCCTGCTCTGGTGAAGATCAACGCGCTGCAGTCGGCCACCGAGGCCGCGTGTCTGGTGCTGTCGGTCGACGAGACCGTCAAGAACGAGGAGAACGCGCCTCCTCAGGCCGGCGCCATGCCCCCCAGCATGGGCGGCGGAGGCCGAGGCCAGGGCTTTCCCATGTAATTAGCACGGTTTAGGATATAAAACAAAATAGAGGTTTGAGTATGGAGTGAGAGAGAGTAGACAGGGATTGTAGGTGTGCTCGTGGAAGAATGGTAGCTATGGTGATGTGAGGGTGAACTATTGGAGAGTGATGAGTGGTGTGAGTTGAATGGAATTGATCAGAGATCTGAGAACAAGATCTACTATATGTCTTTGTACACTGTTTGGTTGTTGGCTAATATGAGGGATGACCTTCGGGCTATATAGACTGTTGTGTTTACTCCCTAAGTCTACACAGACTATGTTCTTGGTAGCTATAGCTACTTGCTCACCATATAAGGTGCTCCATCTTTAGGTGTCACTTGAATTCAGCTCCAATACCATAGATCAATACAGTGAATCATACAATTTGTCTACCAGCTGAACACGTGATTGTCCAGTTGAAGTGGACGATGAATGTAGGTGAATCCAAATTGCAGACGTATCATTCTTTCTCAGTTGTGGTTCTCTATAAGAGAAGTGCCTACTGATGGTCATACACCAACAGGTCAGACCTTGGGGATGTCCATATAATGAGAAGCTACTTGTCTATCTGATAAAGCTGAGGATCAAAGATATGAAATGCTGAATGTTAACTATGCACGAAATCACCTTAGGCCTCGAATATATAGCAGACTGGGGTATTCTGAAGCAGCACTTTACTGTAGCACAACGTTAACAATCAGAGGAAACCATGGCTGTAGTCTCAACAGTAGAATCAGTAAATGGTCAGTTGTGCCCCCAAGAACGTTAATGAAAACAGCTGTACTTCTAGCTGTCGTCATTCAACGAGAAAGTGTGCCCCTCCAACTACGACTCTCTATCTCAATAATACCACTCAGCGTACGGTACCAGTAGCTAGTCTTGAGTCACAGTGCTCAAAAGTGCTCACTTCTCTAAGTCCTCCCTACTTCACATCATCAGTCATTCTTACATCTCGTAAATAATATATTATTCGTTAGCATAGTATATATCGGCACCACCCGCTAGAAATTCAGAGTCTGAATCTTTCCACTGAGATAATCTTCCTCGTCGACGTCAAAGTTCTGCACCACATGAAGAGGCCACTGCACCAGGTAGTGGTACTCTTCCGGCAGCTCATCGAGAACCGTGTACAGATCCTCCACGGCTCTGTCTCTCCACCATGCGTATCCATGGAACGAGTGGACATAGGCACACCAGTAACAGAGCATGACAAGAGCATAAGGGTTTCGCTTTTGCTGCAGTTCTCGGAACGAGTATGGCCAGTAGATGATCCAGGCCGTCATATGTGTAATACATCCTCCATTAATGTCCATGTTGTAGAACTCAATGAGCGAATGCAGAGCCTTGTGCATGATCACCTTTTCTTCCTGCGACTCGCACAGCTCGATGGTGTCCCACAGATCTCGTTCTCGAGGCAGGTAGTGTCTGCTGACATTGTCGAGAATCGGGTAGGGTGATTACGTTTCATTTGTAAGCGAAAGTCCAGTCATGATCTCATGGACAGACCGTATGCTTCTAGAAAGACCCACGAGATCACCCTGACCGGGGTAAAAGTTGATGAGGGGCACCAGGGGACCCATGGCGAGCGCAGTAATGTACACCATGGTTCCTGCGATCATCATGTCTCCGTAGTTGGCACCTCCTGCCTGCATTTCCGTGAGTTCCTGCTCCCAGTTCTTGAGCAGCGCTGTGAACTGGACTATTTGGCGGGCCTGGAACTCTTCTGTGGGCGCCACGTAGCCGGTCATTTGTTTCTTTGTGTCTTCTTCCAGGGTATGGGACATGTGGGGTTCGTCATTGATGAGGTACTTGGCCGGTGCTCTTCTTTGTGCCAGATCCATAGCTGCCAGAAGTAGGCATGCCTTTTTGATTGTGCGGCTGGAAGATACTCGCGAGGGGGTCGCACTAATCCACACCTTGTCTCGCTCGTGGTTGGCAGAGAGTATGTCGACTATCGAGTGGTGGTAGAAGAAGTTGAGCAGTTCGAGGTCTGTGAGGTCGACTCCGATGAGCTGGGCCATGGACGTTCGTCTGAGACGGGGTTTCTGTGCTCGCTGGATGTATCCTGAGGGTCCCACGACCTCCTCAGTGTCGTCGTCGTCTTCAAAGACGCGTTTTGCCGGTCGTGATATAGACAGCATGGTATGAGAGCAAGTGAAAAGGAATGGAGTTGTGTGAGGATTGGATGGGTTGTTTGGAAATCTGGATAAGTTGTTTGGAAGTATCTAGATGGGTTGAAATGGATAGTTGAAATGGATAGGTTGGATGAGTTAGGAGGGTTGCAAGAGTCTATAAGTTGGGAGTTTTCTTCTCTACACTTCTCGTCAGGTTTCAGTTTGAGGGTAAGATTGCGATGCATGCATGTAGCCTCCCCTGCTAAACAGACAAAGGCAAAAGAGGCAGACGACGAGGTAAAAGCGACAAAAGCGACGAAAACCTGAGTAGAAAGTTTCTCCCGAAGCAGGGACTGGTAAAAAGAAATATCGAAGAATGCCGTTGGAGATCGTTAGTTGATTGTTTTTCTGTGGTATATTCCTTTCCCTACATATCCATATCACACCACTTGTTGACTCGCTTGCTACCGCCTTGTTTCTCGATCCTTTGTCACCTGTCATTCTCGCTTACCTGCAGAACAAGTCGCTATTGGCTGTGTTCCAGACCCTTGCCTGCACTTTAGAGAGGCGGAAACTGAGAAGAAGAAAAGAGAAAAAGGAAGGCGGCGCTTTTAGCGGAAACAAACCTCAGACACGAATAACCGTGTAGATCCAGGCACAGAGTGCGAGCTCTCAAGCCACAAGTACAACCAGCTATATCTCTCACCTATTATATAACCTTGGCTGCTCCTGACACGCCATTTTAGCCCCGATTTTGCAGTAGCTCGATTGCTGGCATTAGTGCGATGACACGTCAACTAGCGCCTGTCAGATAGCAACCGACGTTGTAGGCGGATATTCGGCCCATCACGCCCCTTTTTTGTTGCTGCGAAAGTCGAAAAAGGACCCACCGTTCCGAACCCTACATTTCGCACTGCTTCTGAGGAGTGCTACAAGTAGAGGGGCTATAAATGGTATCCTAACAATAGGGGTCTTGCCTGATGAGTCATGTGTTTGCCTGTTCCTTTCCCTGAAATACCCCTAAGTAATCGCTCTACCCATCATATACCCCATCTTGATGTTTTCACCGCCTGTCAGTCCTTGTCTACTTCTCCTCACTTAAGCGAACTCGCCAATTTTTGCCACAACCTTTTTTCGCCTGAACAAAACACCCCAAACTGTATTTTCCACACTTCATGCACAGGTAATAAATCGTTTGTGAAAACTATACAACTCTATCCACCTGAGACAGCGGAGAAGTGGAGAAGTGTGGTGATCCAAATGACGTTGGAATGAGATGTATCAGGGTTCAAAACGGCGTAGAGCCTGATATCTAGCTTACTAAGCACTTTTTACCGAGGCAAAATTACAGCTTTCTGGCTTTTCCACAACTGATCTTCTTCCATTAGTCATCTACGTCTAGAACATGTTTGTCAGTCGACATTCTCCAAATGACACATGAAACCTATATCGCAGTTGACTCCTTTGTTCCGTTCACGGTTTAATTTCATTGTCATTATTACCTGTCAAGGATGTACCTATACTTTTATGGAATACCTGTTCCTTCCTAAAGGTGTTCCATTGCTATTCAACCCCTCTCTGCTGGTCTCCTTTGCTCGTCTTCATTAGGTCTGGTTGTTCAACTGCTTGTTATTATGTAAATTGTCGACCGGTACTCAGGTCTCCTCCTTCTTCACCTTCTTCTTACCGTCCAACATCTCCCCCTCTGCCCAATTTACCCTCTCCACGTTAGTCATCTTTTTCTCCGCGCTCCTGGACCTACTCCTGGACCTCACCCCATCCGTGTAATCCTCCCTCCTTCTCTCTCTGCTTCTACCTCGCTTGGACGGCCCGTCGGTATCCAACGCCCGTGCATGATCGTGGTATGCATTGAGGAAGCCGGGATGCCGAAACAGCTCCTTCTGCATGGCGTACAGGAAGAGCGACGCCTGTTTGTCGTCGGCAAACTCCGCCCTCCACACGTTCTTGGAAGGATCAGGCTTCTCGACCTTGTCACAGGGAGTTCCGTAGAGATGAACCACCTGGGCCATTTCGGCTTTGGTCACGTAATCGGTCGTTTCGATCATCACTGCGGGTTGAACTGCGCTATCGCATTTGACAGAGGCTGGTTTTCGATCCACATCCTCGGCACAAATGATAGGCTTCGTTCTGGCTCTTTCTCCACTTCGGGACCGAGACCGTGAATGTTCCCAGACGGTTCTCTCCTGGGAAAGAACCTCGAAACCCGTGGAAAACACCTTCTTGGCTTTTCCACTGTCCTTCTGGTAAAGGTCCACCTCTGTAGTGTCCAGCTGCTCATTATAGTCAGCCACGTTTTCCTCGAGTTTGTGGTGGTTATGTGTACGCGAAAGCGACTCCTTTTCGACCAGCGAGTTGGTCAGCTCTCCACTATCCTCCGTATGGTGTATAGTCACCTTGGCAACCTGTCCATCAGGCTCAACAGTAGCAGTGGTGGTTTCCTGATGGTATCGCTGAGTAATCTCGCTGTGTTGCCCAGTAACGTCCGGAAACGTGTCGTGCACCTTGAGCTCAATGTTCACCGTGCCATCCTCGTAGTTTTCCGTTTTTTCCACCATTCGGATCGCCTTGGACTTGTCCCCTCGGCCTCCCACAACTTCAGAGTCCAGAGTCGTCTGAGAGGTGCGTTCCACAGACACGTCTTTGCGTGGAGGCTTGCCCTCGTACTCCCCGGTGCGCAGAATACGGTCGACGGAGTCTTTTATCGAATCGCTCCATTCCATGGGTATGAGAAGTTATCGTCGAACTTGAACCTAGATCAACACTAATTTAAAACATGAGACAATGCACCGTATCAGGCTTTAGCCTAATATCCGAGTACGAGCATGAAACATCGAAACATACCATTTCCACAAACCACTTCGAATACAGTCGTTTTTGTAGTAGTCGAGCACATCTCTTATGGATTCTCTTTTGTCTTCTATTCTTTTCTCTTCGACACATCACATGCAAGAAAGATGAGTGAGGTGCATGCTAAGCACACACATGTAAACACCCACCAAATTCATCACCCTCTTCTACACCACTTCACCATCAGTCCACGCGTACTTGTAATCCTGTTAATGCTTCCAACTCGTTGTGATGTGGAACTGAGTGATGGTGTCATATCAAAGAGGCTGAGCGATAATCCCCAAAATTGGCTTAGTCAGCAAAGCCACTGATCAAGAGTGTGTCAAGTGAAGCTGAGAGAAGACTGTCTCGATTAGTATACAGGCACAGATTGACGTGCAACAAGTAAATATGACCCCCCTTCGAGATGCTTCAACGTTGGCCAAGTATCCGTCTCATCAGGTCAGCCGATTTGGGCCTGATTATTAAGCTATAGACACAAACCTGTCCCACAAAGTACCCGATTATTAAGCTATAGCCAAAAAATCTGCCATAAACTAGGGACAAAATAAGCTATAGCCAGGACTTCTGCCATAAACTACCTGGAAATTAAGCTATAGCCACAAACGAGTTCCATAAAGTACCCTCGTAATACACCAAGACGCTAAGTAGTGTCAAGATACGGTGTAATACACCCAGACTTCACCAGAGAACACATAGACGAGGTTCCTTTAGGTCAATGAGAGATGAGAAACAGACATGGAGGTGTCTGTTGTCCTGAGTGAGGGGTGTAAGTAAATGTTGGTTGTTTTGATCTGACTTTGTATGCTGTGACTTCTCAAGTAGCCAGAAGAAAAGACTCGTGGTAGCTAGCTAACGTACAGTATGACTATGGATGTCCTGTAACGGGATATGCGAGACATTGAGCAGTCTGTATAGAAATGAAGGCGACGTAAAACTACCCCCACGGTGGTGTTAAGAGATGTATACAAAAACTATGGGTAGCCTAATGACTGACCTTCATCTAGGAGTCTTCGGATGTCAGTAGTGCTATGTTATTCATTTTGCATGATCAGAGGGTTTCAATGTCATCACTTCTGCATTATCAACGTTGATTCAATGAGAAATGCTTCAAGTTCACCATAGTGAAAATAAGCTATAGGTCTGAATCTGTTGGGAAATCTGTTGAGTAAATGAGGGATTTAACGTAGCACCTGGAGTTGTTCTCGAATGCCCAAAAAAATACCTCTGTCTGCAGCGGCACACCTTTCTGGTCATTATGGTACTATTTACTTAACAATTACTTGCACTTCAGTAGGTTTGTGTCAGCTTATGCACAAAAACCCACAACAATTGTTGAGCTATATTTAGAACTTGCCATTTTGTTGGGTAACCTTATTTATCAATGTGCTAAAAATAGCCCCGGCTTATCACGCCACCCCGCAATAATCACGCCACTTTCTCTATAGCTTATTCCCCTTTTCTGCTTCTGTGGTTCTATTGAGTGGGGTATTTCTGGCTTTAGTGTTGGTTATGCAGGGACAAGAGATAAGGAACCTTACTGAAGTGACTGGCAAACGTGATACCGCAAAGACTGCAGTTCAATCCCTGCTTGTATAGAATATTTTGCGACTCATTCAACTGATTTAAAAATAGCAATCACAATTAAAGTGGTCTATAGCTTAAATATCGTTTTGTTTACCTATAGCTTAAATCTCCGTTTGTGTAACATGAGATTCCCCCACTTTCTCTCTTCTCCAAAACGCGATGACCAAGCAGGAGATGTCTAACCAGGAGTTCCTTTAAAGTGTCATCTAAAATTCTACATTTGACGTGTCTGTCTATCAATTATCATACAACTCCCATGCTTAGTAGCGTTGGATTTTAATGCTTGGTGTAATAAATATGTAAATACCTGCCCTCGTTTGATGTATCCCTCCAAGCTCTATATCTCCGCTCATTATTGTTCCTTCTCAACAGGCTTAGCTAAAGCCTCGTCCAGTCTATCGAAAAAGTCATCGTCAAACGAGTCAGAGTTGATCGAGATCGCTTTCTGAGGTGGTTTGGATGCAGGGACGTTAGCTGGTTTTTCAGCGATAGCTGTTTGTGCTGTCACAGTTGGTTTCAACGCTGTCTGTTTAGCCTTCGTTTTGTCCTCCTTAGGCTGACTGTTCAACACCTCGTCCAGCTCCCGGTCGAAATCATCATCCCCGACAAACTCCTCCAGTGTCAAATCCTGCTCTCTCTCGTCGTCCAGCTCCACAAGATCATGCAAATGCTGAGGAGCTTCATGTTCCATTTCCTCTTCCAGCTTATTAGCCAAGTCAGTCTTCCCCGAAACCTCATCCAACTCAGCTTCAAGATCATCAGAGCCAATCTTCGCCTTCTTAGCTGGAACAGGACTACTGCTAACCTCCTGACTACCGTCACTCGACTGAGAACTCCTCTGAGCCATCTCTTTGGCTGTCATAAAACCAAGTGTCGCGTTTTTGGGCATCTTCAGCACCTTCTTTTTGCGCTTCTGAGGCACGATAAAGTGTCCGTTCTTGTCCTTTCTCAATCGCAACTCCTTATCGCCCTTGGCAACCACATCTGCCAGCTCAAGATGATCTTTGTCAATCTTGTCGAGAATCTCCTGGTTCTCACCTGGAAGAATAACCTGCTGCATAAAATGAGGAGGTGGGGGATCAGTGGCAGCTCCTGGAATGACCCGATTCGCAGGATACAACTTCACACGTGACCCGTCTTCCATGAGCCGCTGGATGTAGCTGTAGTTGTCACGTGACTTGATGTTGTTCTCCATCTCCTTGTCTGTCATCAGTAGCACCACTCTTCCGTCTCTGGAACGTCCTGTTCGTCCCATTCGCTGTAGAGACGTGATTGGCGAAGCGTTGGAGTCGTAGCAGATGATCAGATCAACTTGTCCAATATCCAGACCTTCTTCTGCGATAGATGTGGCTACTAGAGTGTTGTAGACACCCTTTCTGAACTTGGAAATGACCTCTTGCTGCTTCTTTTGCGTCATTCCTCGTCCTCCTCCTTCTTCACGTGAAGGAGCTTGTCCAATGAACTCATGGGGTTTGACTTGGGGGAACTTCTTCAGATACTCAAGAATGACGTTCACAGTGCTTCTGAAACGAGCAAAAATGATACAAGTACCTGTGGCAGCTCCTTCTGGGGCTTTACTGAAAAAATTCGTCAACTCTTCGCCCAAATAGTTCAGTTTTGGATGTGCCAGGTACCCTTCCTTGTTCATAATGGCTCTGGTGGCTTCCAGGATCGACCCAATGTCTCCCACCTGTTCGTACGACTTTGTCGGCTGTTTCCTAGCCATTTCCTCGTCGTGTCTTCTTTTCAGGGTATCGTAAAACTGAGTAATTCCCTGGTGTTGTAGCAACTGAGTAGCATGAGCAAAAGAAGCAACCACAGCTCCAATTCCTCGGTATTTATACTGAGCAGCCGGTCCCAGATGCTTGGTTCGGTACATGTACCGTTCAATCTCCTTCTTGACTCCAAACAGCGAGATTTTCGCTATATCTGTATTAGTCAGCACTCCCTTAGAAGCCATCATGGAAAGAGTGGGTTTCAACACCTGTCCTGAAAGTGACAACAACTCTTTAATATCACTCCCCAAATCCACATTGATCTTCACCTCTTCTCGATTGTGCATGTACTGCTGCACATCTGGGTCCTGTTCGCCTTTGACCTCGAGATGACTGATCAGAAGATGCTGAACCACTGACTGAACTCCCTCCACTTTCGAAGCTGGTGTGGCTGTCAGTCCTAGTACTCGGAAACTCTGGTGAGCGTCTAACAGCTTCTTGACAACTGTTCCGTAAGAGTACTTTCCACTGGTATGGTGAGCCTCATCCACCACGAGCAAAGCCACAGTTTTGGGATCTAGAACTTCTCCATCAAGGTCCAGTTCCACCACCTGAGGAGTAGCAAAGAAGACTCGTTTATTCGTCCATTCATGCTCTCTATCTCTCTGTTTCACGCCTCCCATCAGAACACTACAGTCGTGTCTAGGGATACCTGTGATTCTGAGACACGCGTCGATTTGCTGCGAAACCAGCGGTTTAGTCGGTGCCATGAAGATGATCTTGGCGTCTTTGAACCACCGGTAAAAGTTGAGCATGACGACTGAAGCGATAAACGTCTTTCCCAGACCTGTAGGCAGAGAACAGAGCGTGTTTTCAATCAAACATGATTGGATGATTGTGTGTTGATAGGTACGGAATGGCAGATTTGAGGGGTATAAGTATGATCCTGTCAAATTCGTCATTTCATGGTGAGTAGGGGTATCCACTGGTTTTGGAAATGACAGGTCCAAATCGATATCCGGGGTGGTTGTATATGAGGCGGGTGCATTAGAGTAGGAGGCGTCCTTATGAGTTGGAACGGGTTTTGAAGACACCTTATGAGTTGGAACGGGTTTCTGAGGCTCTTTTCGAGTTTGAACTGGTTGCTGAGACTCCTTCTGTGTTTGCTTTTCCTTGACAGGTCTGTGTTAGTAAATATCACTCAGATCAGTTCACCTCCTCCATTTTGCATGTCCTCCATTTGGCTCACTTTTTCACGACCTTGGAAAAGTCGAAATCGTCGAGATCGTCCAGCTCGTCGAGATCCGAGTCGTCCAGCACGACCGGCGCCTTCTTCTGCGGCGCAACATCGAACTCGCTGTCGCTCAAATCATCCAGCAGCATGTGTTCAGTGTTGTGTTTGCCACTTCGCGAAACGCGTCTGCAGGTGTAATTAGCGATTAGGTTTGGAGGTGAGTGGAAGACGAGACAAGATATACAAGAAGAGGATATTGTGGTTGAAAATTGATGGTGAATCCATGAAATTTTGTGATCTACAAGTACAAGTATTTGAAATTTTGGGTTTTTTTTTTCGAAATCGCAATTTTGTGTGATGTGTGGATCTTCTCATGTTGGTGCCTTGATCAGTTCCATGTTGTGCAGGTCAAACTGTCAGGACATGTTAAAATGCTGTGATTCAAAAGTGATTGGATGAGCAGAAATGACAAACAAACAGGGTCTTGTGCTTGTTTTAGAAGATATCGCGTTGTCAGCATGTCTTAATTTCACTTATCTACTTGTACTTGTACGACTCAGTCACTACAGGCCAGCTCTCATCTTAGTTAGAAACAGGTCACTAATCTCCCAACTGGAGTAGCAGTTATAGTTAAGGTGATGGTCCTCCACTTGTATGGCAAATTATGAGAATAAGGAAGACGTCAGAATGAAATGTCACCAATTTTCACGTCGTATATGTCCCGCGATAGTTTTGCATTTATTTCCTCATGATTTACACAGTATCATCCAAGATCATACTTCACTTTTTCTCTGTACATCTTCAATTGACTCATCTCATGAAACCAGTGTCTCATGGTTACTTCACTTCTAATGGTTACTTCACTTCTAAAGCTTCAATCAATCGATCATCTTCTACAAATTCTAACTACAATCACAAACTACAACACACTACAAGTACAACTCTGTCTTCGGGCGGGACTCTATCGTCCAAAATGTATTAACCCAAGAGGTTCGGAATTTCACCTACTCCTCTGAAAACTAAGTAAACAGGTTCGGTCAGTTACATCCTCGTGTTGAGGTTCACTGCCTACTCCTTAAATGATAAGACTGGCTTGTGCTCTGGCTCTTATCGGCAACTGGCTCGTTGTGGCTCTGGCTCTTATTGGCAGCTGGCTGGCCTCGGCTCTCTGGCCCTGGCTCCTTTGGCTCTGTCTGTAACTGCTCTGGCGTTTGGCTCTTATTGCATCTGTGGACTCACTGGCTCTTGCTCAGGCGTAATCGGCTCTTATTGCTCTTTGAACTTAATGGCAACTGGCTGGCCTTGGCTCTGTGGCCCTGGCTTTGTCTGTATTAGCACTAATGGCTTGAAACGGCTTTTGGCGCTTATTGCCTTGAAGGACTTACTGGCTCTTGCTCGTTGAATGTAAGGTACTGGCATCTGGCTCATGGCTCTGGCTCTGACCTGTAGCTCTGGCATTTCAGCTCTGGCTGTGACTGGCGTTTGGCACTTATTGCTCGTTGGACTTAGTGGCTCTGCTCGTGTCTGTAAGACTTGCCGGCCTCGGTTCTAGACCCTGGCTCTGTGCTTTCTGTAGCTCTGGATGACACTTATCGCTCTTTGGACTTATTGGCACTCAGGCATCTGTAGCTCTCTGGCTCTGGCGCTCGCTCAGACTCTGGCTTTTCAGCTCTCGTCGGCGTAGCTCTGGCTCTGTGGCTCAGGAATGTTGCTCTTTAGACCATACAATGGCGTCTGGCTGGCAGATCTTTGCGCTAGTGTCGCGTCTCAGCTCAGCATCTCAGCTGGCTCCTCATCATTCTGGCAGCTCTGGCATTTCAGCTTGGCTTTCCAGTTCTAGGCGGCTTCTCGGGGATCTCACCCGGAAAAGGAGTCTCTCAAAAGGAATTTCACCTTGAGTATCTCAACATTGGTGGCTCTGCAGATGTATTCTGTCTGGCACTTGGCTCTGGCGGCTGCAACATGTGGTCCTCAAGAACTCACAAGGCACGGAGAAAAATCTCGGGCTCTTTGCTCATGGCGTTTTCAGCTCATGGCGGGCAACCTGATGGATTTATTGACATCGAACAAGGAGGTCAACCCGAGGGGATTTATTGACACTTCTTTAAGCGGTCAACCATAGGACTTACTGCCACTTGCCAGGTGGTTAAGGGAAGATGTTGAGTAAGAGTTCAGTACTCGCGTCTGTGCTGAACTCGCCGAAACTGTAAGTCTCAGCTCAAGCGCTCAACCAGAAGCTCAATCGCACTTTCTCAGGCTCATACATGTTTTTCAATGCGTCATAGCGTGAGTCTCTTAACCGATCAATAGGGGTCTGGAATTTCACCACTGCCCTAGACTGGGATAACTGGAATCACACCACATTGCCCTAAACAACTCAAGCGGATGGAACAAGTCAACATCCTCGTTGTAACGACTTCATCAGATGGTCATAGCTAGCGAAGCTCTTCATCCTCGTCGTATTGAGACAGGTCTGCTTGTCAGCTCCGCATCTCAGCGGGCTATAAAAGACACCTTCCATCTCAGAATGACACAGAGTGAACTGGTCTGATTCTGCTGAAAAAAGTGGGTCTTAAAGGGGGTTTATATAACTTCTCGAAGTCAGTAAAGTTTAACCAAATGGCTGGTGGCAAAAAATGTGCATCGTAAATGTATGAAATATTATAGCCAGCCTTTGAGGTGCATACAAAGAATGACATAGAAGGAGGAGGAAATGCAGTCATAAATCAATTGTTTTTGAAGACTGGTAATACAGTATCAACTAGCTACTTTTCTGGTTACATATCTGTAAATTTCATCTCTCCATCATCATATTCTCGGGAACTATAACTTCCTCCATTGTTCCAGTAGATTCCGGGAGTGAGAGAGTCTAAAAATACGAGAACCTAAATAATAGGTCCTTGGAAAGAGTGTCTATAGAATGTCGTAGAAATAGTGAATGTGAATAAGAAAAGCAACAGTGAAGAGCAGCAGTCTTTTCAATAACGCCACAAGAAAAAATTCTCGTTTTTCCACCTTCGATAACCGAAATATACCACCTCTCCCACTTTTAAGGCGTTGAACCTTACTGCTCTCGGAAGAGGTGGAAGACGAAACACGGAGAAGTTATGACACAACCACAAAAACAATCGCCACCCTTTCGCTACGCTCAGGGTGGCAAAAAATTGCAGCACCTAGGATTCTCGTATGGTCTCCCACTACAATACTAACTAGGCTCTCTGGTGCTTGACTATGGCTGATCGGACGGGAAGCCGTATTTTCACCAGGATATGGCCGCAACTGGGAAAATAGGTGGTTGGAACTATTTGGGGGGCCAATGATGTCACGTGACCCCCAAAAATTGGAGAAGTTCTTCGTCTTGTGAGTGTCTTGTTGGCTCTGTTGCCTTCAAGGTACAGTACAGTAGACTCAATAGAAGCTCTTATCGTAAAAGATGATGGTATGGAGGATAGTTATTTGTTCAAAAAACGCTTCTTAATTATACGACGGCATTTGTTCAACTTTCTGTGACGTGGAAGTGCGTATAGGAGCTTTTGCTAATGTTGGTGTTTATCATGATAGTGAGAGAACAAGAGCATTAAAGACGTACTGGAGGAGATGTATGCTAGTGAACAGTTCAAACAGCTCCAATAGCACTAGATACTTTCATCAGCCCACTCTCAAAGTCACAGGAAGCCCTTGAAGACCTACATTCATGTTTTTCAGGACACCTAGTGGAAACCCCATTTGACTAGTTTTTCTCAACTCCTCAATTTTCACATGAACCAAGATGAAAATCCGCCTTGAAGGAACCTCTACGGAACCAGACGGATGGTATTCAGCCTTGAAATCGCCCTCGAAAAGGATAAACCCTTGTCGATATTACCTATTTGGAATAGGTAGCCGCACAGGCAGTTCCGACTCTTCCTAGCTCCATGTATACCTGCAACTCCGGCGAATATCACGGTTCTAGAGCAATCTACGACGCTAAAGCCCTGAAAAGAGGTCTGGAATGCACATCTTGAAGTTTAGGAGGTTGTCTTTCTTTTAGATTCAATAAAGCAGCCTTGCAAGAGGAGACATACTACGGGTTAAGGAGTTGACTAGTAGACAAGAGAATCAGTATAGTATGAAAGGGCTAGCTGTATGGCTATTCAGCTGAACTCCCTATTCGAATATCTTCAGAGCTCACCATTTCAGGACCTTCCTACTTCATGCAAAGTGCGTGGGGGTACACTTACTTCTGGAAGAACTTCACTGACTGTTACACCTTAAACACACTCTTTTTCTTTACCCCACTCTGACGCAAGTAGCACGTCATTGTTAAGAGCATTCTTTACTTCTCATTTCAAATCAAGGCGTTTCTCAAAGTCGATCTTTCTCTGATAAGCGCTTCCTTGCGTCTGAGCTGCATTCCTAGTATTAGAGGGACGAAAAAGTGAGTGAAAAATCCATATTTCTGGGTTAGTTAGTGAGTAAAAGTGTTATCCAGAAGGCCCTGAATGCTCTAATAATCGGATTTTTCCTTTCAAACAACAACCAATATCTCTTTTAATCACTATGTTTGACCCCCAAATTTAGTTAAACTCTGGAAGCCGGAAGCCGAACCGTGCGGCTTAGAACATTTTTCATCTCGGAAAGCTGGTTTTAGCAGGTGCGGCTGCGATATCAAAAGTGGAAACACCGACAAGGGTTTTCCCGTTTCTGGCGAGTTTTCAGCAAGTGAAACGGTCTCCAGACCTCCGTGTAGTTCCGTCGAGGTGCCCTGAGGCGGTGTAGATGTGCAAAAACAGCGTGAAAAAATGGCCACAAGAAAATACTGGTCATTTGGTGTTCCCACTCTTGGAGAGGGGGATTGAGAGATCATTTAGAGGGTATACAAGATAACAGTGTGTGTTATGATCTACATTTGTTAGTATGAACAATGAGACGTTAATACTAGTGAGACTTCAGGACCATTAGGCACTAGTAGTGGCCTGAAGTGTTCACAGACCTACTACGTAGATACTAAAGAGCCCATTCATTCACCTGGTATTCACACCATGACAATGTACTTCTTGGAAGTAGTTCCTGAACTATCCACTTCTACCTTCCCTGACTAAGTCTAACACTCAGCGTATCAGCCTACAACTAGACCACAAGTAGTGACAAAAAACCGTCCTTTTACCTCATATATTTGGTACAGTGATTCCAGCACCTCCCCAGTCTTCTACGCTTCTTATTTCAACCTCACAATGAACTCACCCTATCTAACCTTTCATCAACAATTATAGAAGGGCATGCTCAACAAAATTACTTACACTTCACGTCATTCACAACCCTACTGAAGAGAGAGATCAAGAATGAAAAATTGGACAATTGGGAAAAAGGGAAATAGATTATTTTCATGACAGTCTGTTATTAGTACCGGTACGGGTGTATTGTTAATCATATCAGCGAAAAAAAATGAAGATGTTAAGAGCGCACCTCTTGGATAGTTTATGCTATGCTTAGTAATCAGACTGAAGTGCAGAATTGGAAAATGAACTAATTAAAAAAAAAAAAAAAAAAAAAAAAAAAAAAAAAAAAAAAAAAAAATAAAAAAAAATAAAAAAAAAAAAAAAAAAAAATAAAAAAAAAAAAAAAAAAAAAAAAAAAAAAAAAAAAAAAAAAAAAAAAAAAAAAAACACCATCAAAACTGTTATCGCGCGAGAAGGCAATCAGTCTCTGCTTTTGATTGCGTTTGTTACTTGTAGTTCTGAAATTGTCTTAAATTCCTATTCTTGATCTTGTCAGATGCTATGGGAAGTTCTCCAATCCAATGACGCGAAATTGTGATCGAATAAAATCGTGGAATATGACAAAAAGTAGATCTCATACGTTGGAATTATACATGTGAGTCATTTATATTGTTCATGGACTAAATCTGTATTCATCTTGGGCTGTTAATGTGTCAATATCGATGCGGCAAAAGCGTGATGACTAAGCACAACCTGGAGAATAAGTACAAGTACAAGTAGAGAGGACTGGAAAAGTCCAAAAGTGAGTCAGCCGCACTGAGAGTTGCTGTTTCTGGGGCTCTTTGGCTTTTTGTTTTCTTCATTGGACTTCTCTTCTTCGCAAGTCTCAAAAAGACATCATATACAGACACCATTTGGGTGGTCTTATTGACTTGATGGGATGGAAAATTCATGAAAAATCACAAAAGTCACAAAAACGAAGATGAATGAAATATTTGAAGAAGTTGCACAAAACTATGAACGGCTCATATCACAGTACTTGTACAAGACCTTCCGAGCTGGTCTGTCTTTGTTTTTAGCTCATCCTATTCACACCTGAATGTCCCTAAATCGAGTGACAGTAAAACGAACATCTCCAAAGCCTCATCATCCATCACTCTTGCAAAACAAGCCAACTCGCACTTGTACACATCTTCACATTCGTTGAAACGTGACATGCTTTCCTTCATCTCAGCCTTGTCAGGCACAGATGCACAGTGATGTCATGACCGTAGATCTTGAGAACAAAGCTATATCTACTGGCGTAGCGAATACGAATACGAGGATGGAAGGGTTCGAATGAAATGTTGGTACTTACACGAGAATTCCACTACTATTTAAAACCAACCCCAATACATCTCAAGCTCAGAAGCGTCTAATCTTCACCTCTATCGTATCGATCTCCCATGTCTCAAACCCAGTTCTACAAGTAGACGAACGGCTCTTATCTTTCTTTCTTCTCTTCACAAATCTCCTCACTTATTCTTTCTATGGATACTGACGCCAGACTGAACGCTTTTGACCAACGACTGGCTGCTATTGAAGCTGAGCTGGCCACCAAGCAGCCCATGACGCTTGAGGAGGAGGATTCTAGTCCCCCACAAGCATCTCCAAGCGCGGCGTGGTTGGGTGCTTTTCTCACGTTTGGAGCTCCCACTCTGCTGTTTCTGATCGGATACAAGTCGTTGAACGCAGCCCCGAACCCTGATGGAACACTTTCTGGCTGGGTTGTGCTTCTATGCATTCTTTCATCTACAGGTTTCCTGTTTTCCTTGATTTTTCCAGGAGTGTGGATATACAGCAGATGCCGGCATTACAGTATCTGGACGGGAGTTGGAGACTACCTGGAAATGAGAGGTCAGTTTAGACATCGCTGGGTGTAACTACGAGTTCGGCTTACTCACTCATGTACAAATACAATTAAATAATGCTATGCCAGCCCTGCCTGTTTGCAGAGTTTCCAAAAGTGTCCTCCTTCTTTGTCCAGCAGGTTCTGAGGCGAATCAAACTCGGCCACTCGACCCTGGTCCAATACAAGAATCTTGTCGCTGTCAATCACCGTGTTGAGTCTGTGGGCAATGGTGATGATGGTCTTGTGCTTGAACTCGGTCCGGATGGTCCGCTGAATATGAGCGTCCGTCTCAATGTCCACCGAAGCCGTAGCTTCATCGAGCACCAGAATGGGACTCGGGTTCAGCAGAGCTCGAGCCAGACAAATGAGCTGCTTCTGGCCCACAGACAAATTGCCTCCTCCTCCAGCTTCGCCTCCTGCAACCTTCATGTCCAGCCCTTCGGGAGACCGCGCCACAAAATCTTCCAGAAGAGACAGCTTCAAAACAGCCCACAGTTGCTGATCATCGTACTCCTGGCGGGGGTCCAGGTTGTCTCTCAATGAACCCTCAAAGATCTGGGCGTCTTGGGGAATGATAGACAGTCCCGATCTAAGCGCTTGCAGTTCTCGAAGCGAAATGTCTCCCTCGTCAATCTTGATAGCTCCTCCAGCTGCTTCAATGATACGGAACAGCGCGAGAGTCAGAGAACTCTTGCCTGCTCCTGTCCGTCCAACCACTCCAATCTTCTCTTGCCGAGCAATGGAAAACGACAAGTCCTTGAGAATCAGATCCAAATGAGGTCTGTATCGTGTCGAGTAGTTGTCAAACGTAATGTGGGCCTCGGAACTGGGAACAAGAGCTTGCTCGGAGGGACTGCCTTCAATAAGACCTTCAGGCGGGAGTTCACAGTACTCAATCACTCGCTCAACAGCCACACTCTGAGTCTCCATTCGAATCAACAATCGAACCAATCGACTCAGAGAAGAAGCGACTCGGAGAGCATAGGTCATGGCGAGACCCACGGTTCCCGCGGTCACGTGACCCGAAGGTGTCCATTTCGGTCCGTCAGCGTCTCGAGAGAGTCTCACTCCTCCAATCAATCCCAGTCCCACACTTCCAACCACAAGAGCACCCACCAAACCAAGTCGCAGAGTCAGCCACGAAGACAGCGAGTAGGAGATGAACTGGGTCTTGGTCTTGGTATCCATCAGACAAGTGATCTTTGTCTTGAACCACTTCATCTTTCCAAACGCACGCACGTTACTCAGCCCAGTGAGACACTCCTGGAAATGAGAAATGACAGGACTACCGGCTGAAGACGCGATTCGACGCACCTGACGAGCACTGCTGACGTAATACAGCTGAGTTCGCCGGTAGATGATCAAAGTGGGCAGGATGATACACAGCGAGATGGGGGTGGTCCAAGCAATCACGAGAATGGAAGCCAGAGCAGCAAACGCGCCTCCGATGAACGCCTCAATCTGGAAGGGGATCACGTGATCGAGCGTGGAAATGTCGCTCGAAAACCGGTTTGTGATTCTTCCAATGGGCGTACTCTCAAAGAAAGACATGGGTGACGCCAGTACGGCTGCCAGCATGGTTTTGAACAGGTTCTGAGACGCAGCAATGGATCCGTAGGAGAACCACACAACTGATCCAATGAGAGTGAACAAGCCAGAAGTGAGACCCAGGAGAAAGTAAACAAGGGCAAAGTTGGCTTGAGAGAGAGCAGGAAAGGTGGTTGCCAGCTTATGAGGCAGATCCATCACCTCCTCAACACCCTCTTTCCATAGAGTATGGCTGAAGAACTGGGCAGTCATCTTCACCATTTCTCCAAGATGCGCGCTTCCTTCCTCACCCCATTTCTTCAACCACAGAGTAGATCCCACTCCAGCCATGTTGGCCAAAATGGTAAACACCAGGAACAGGGCAACATTGTGCAGCCCACAAGCGGCGAAGAACTTGTAGAAAACACTGGACTTGACCTTTCCAAAAGCTGTCACTTCATCGGTGATTCGAGTTCGTCGCACGTCTTCTCTGAGAGGAATGTTGTCTGTCGAGAAATGAGACAACGTGGACGCTCTTCGAAGCATAAAGTTGAAAGGAGTGGGCGAATCTCGAGACACAGGCTCGGCAGACACTTCCTCACCTTCCTCTTCTCCATCCTTCAACTCCTCAACCTTCACAGTGGAGTCTGTGGCTTCCACGGTAGAGGTGTCAGCTCCAGGAGACTCTCGGTGGTACTCTTCCACCAACTTGGTCAATCGGCCGTTGGACTTGATGAGATCGTCATACTTGCCCTCCTCAATCATGTGACCGTCGTCCAGCCAGATCACGTGATCGGCCTGTTTCAGCACGCCCACAGTGTTGGTGGCGAGGATCCGCGTCTTGCCGCTTAGTAAGCCGTTGTTGCCGACCACGTTGCGAATCAGGTGACTTTGGACATGTTCGTCGACAGCAGCAAGAACGTCGTCCAGGATGATGATATCAGCACGTGAGTAGACTGCTCGTGCGAGAGCCAACCGTGCTTTTTGTCCTCCTGAAAGAGAAATACCCTTTTCTCCAACCTCAGTCAGGTCTCCATCGGGCAACAGGTCCAAATCGTGAGATAGGGCGCATGCTTGAATCACGTGATCGTAGACTTCCTGGTCGAATTTACTGCCAAACAAAATATTGTCTCGAACAGTGGCATTGAAAATCCACGGCTGCTGCGAAACATAGGCCATTGATCCGGCAGTAAGGAGAGTTCCAGCAGACTTGAAAGTTTCCCCCAATATGGACATCAACAGACCTGTTTTTCCCGAGCCTACTCGTCCCACAATGCACGTCAGAGTAGCAGGAGAACAGTTCATGGAAATGTCTGTCAGCAGAGGAATCTCGTGCTTTCGGTCCCACGTGAAGGAACAGTTTTTGAGAACAACTTCTGGCTTTGCAGAGTCGTTCAGATCATGGGACTCGTCTTCAAGCTTCAAAGTCTCGACCTCTCCGGCTCTCAGGTACTCTTCGATTCTGTCGAGGGCGATTTTCGCTTCACTAAACTGGTTGAGAACATAGGGCAGTTCTCCAAAGGGACCCAGCAAGATGCCAAACAGCGACAATGCAGGAAAGGCAATCTCTGTTGTGAGGTCCTTCTTCATCACCAGCACGTACCATGCAAACGCCGCTGCAGAAGAGAAACTGGTGGCTGTTTTCCAGATGAACTTTTCAATGTTTTTGATGAGCACAATCTGCCGCAGCTTGGCCACCTCCTGTCCAGATCTCAAAGCCAGAACTTTATCTGCAAACAGAGCTTCCCAGGCATACAGCTTGATGGACTTGATGTTGATGATGGCGTCGTTGGTGGCATCGTATCTCTTTGCACGGACTTTTCGCAGCTGTTTGAGCAGTCTGAATCTGATCTTGGAGATGATGGCCGTGATGGGCAACAAGGCACACATGACGACGATTCCCAGCCACATGGCGTTGCCAATGAGAAAGTACATGGACGACCAACAGAGAAAAACCTCGAGGGGAGCTTTCCAGATGGTGTCGAACGATTCGATGGCAGCTGAGATTCTGTAGATATCGGTGGTCATCAGTGTCAGAATCTCACCGATGGAGTGCTCGGACACGGACTCCGCACTCAGAGAAAGCGCTTTCGCGTGAATCAGAGAAGTCATGGTGGAGTTGAGCTTCGTCTGAAGAGCTTGGGTGAGGAGAAAGCCCTTGATGGCAAGAAGAGACGACATGAGTTGGGTCAGAATCATGACGAAAATGAGCGAAATGCCTCGAGAAAGAGGAACAACGCTGCCTTCTTCCAGATACTCGCCCACAAAGATGATGAGAGATCTCAGCAGGAAGGGTTGAATGAAGGGAGTAAAAGTACTGATGAGATAGAACATGGCACACGTGAGATATGTGGGGAAAAACTGGACAACGAGAGCGTACAGTAATGAGCCATCACGTGACCAACCTCGTGACACCCATTCTTTGTACAGGCCCTCTGCCTTGAGAAATTCTGGCGGAGGAGGCAGATCTGTCAGTTTGAGAGGTCGTTTATTTCCCAGTTTCAGAAACGGAGAAATCCATGAACAGTAGGCTCGCGACAGGATGTGAGCCGAGTCGTAAGGTGACACTTTTGAGAACGATTCTCGAGGTTCCTCGTTTTCCTCTTCATCAGGTTCACCCACTTTGGCTGTGACTGGCTCATAAACCTGAGCTTCCAGGTAGATCATTACCGTCGAAATGACGCCCAAAAGCGCGATTATCAACACAAACGAGCTGCCTGCCTGAGGAGCTCCGTAGATGTGTCTGATGATCCATCCGTAGCACGAAAGAATCACAAAAGCTGCCTCGAACAGCCAAAACAGCAACACTGACGTTGATGCGGGTTCTCCAAGCTCAGATTCGTACTTTTGCGTGAGAAACGTGATATATGTGGCGACCAGAAGAGCCAGAGGGGCCCAGTTGCGGATATCGCCCGATGCAAAGGGGGAGATCAACGGAATGATCAATGCAATGACTTGTTGCAGTACTGTGAGGGACTGTGTTAGGAAGGTTGGTAAAAAATTGGACTCGACCATGTACTCACCTGCTTTGTGTAATAATCCCACGTCAGAGAATATTGCCATCTGTATGGCCTGTCTTGTTTGCTGCACTTGCTGAAACGGTAGAGAGTGTAGCTGCCTAGAGAAAACGCCACTATACTGGGCAGCACAAAGAGCGCTGTTTGTGCGACACAGGGGCTCAGATCGTAGTACCACGTGACAAACCGCCATCCTTCGGGGTTTGTACAGCGAAAAAGCATGCTGAAAGACAAGTGTGTGGTGAGTGTGATGCAGTTGAACGGCGATAGACATCTCTCGACATTAATTTATGCATGTCGGAAAGCTAAAGTACAAAGAGCTGATATAATATGACTAAGCGGAAATGTCGGGTTTTTATTGGCCAAGACCGGGAAAAGGCGCTAAACAGGTGTCAAAAGTGGCTCTTATTTTATTGTCTCTTTCTTAGTCGAGAATGACCTACTTGGCAGTCTAATCCAGACTCAGGCAGGGCTGTTAGACTTAATGTTATGTGGGGTAGATGGTTAGAAGAGTATACGAGGGGAAGTGCCTGACATTATAATATTCAAACTGAGGGATTTGGCGATTACACTGCTGGAGATGATGTTACTTGTTGACTCTTTTTGACTACTGAGATTTGAAGACGACTGTCATACAATGTGGAATATACTAGTAATTTTTCATAATTAAAGATCGAAAATACCTGTAATTGTCAAATAAACATCAGTATTATTAACGAAGGACTGTAGTGATATCCACTGAATACTTCTTCTAGTAAAGACAGTGCATTCAACTACCAATACATGTCTCAACAAATCTCTTCCTTTTCCATGCAAATGTAATTCGAAACTGCTTTTAAAGAGAGTATAGACGCGAATCAGTCAAACTAGCAATTCCTTCGCTACACATTCCAACTTCCATGAAACCCATAATTGACCTTTGTGTCCATCTGGACCTTGGTCTTCACCGTCATGGTGGCAGGATCCAGCACCAGCAGCGAGCTTTTGCCTGTCTTGAGATTCAGAGACACAGACAACAGGACACCAGCCAGTTCGTCGTTTTCGTCAGCCTTTGGATCAGGCACAAACAGAGCTTCTCCAGGAGTCTCGTCTTCGTCCATGAAATACAGCACCTCTCCCGTCTTTGAGTCCATTCGAATAATGGCTTCAAACAGAAACTTGCCCTTGTCCTGCATGTTCACTCCATACACGTATCTGTGTTCTTTGTGTTCGAATCTGGGGTTGATGGTTGGCAGTTCGAGGTTTGCCAGGGGTGTATCGTAGTAAAACACCCTCTTCGCCTCTCCTTCGTCAAGTCTGAACCTCGTCACAAACGCCTTGTTCTTCTGAACACCCACCATGTCGGTTTCAAACTTCTCCAGCATGAAGTCAAACAGCACACGGTTGTTGTCGTATGTACACACGTCAAGAACCGGCTTTCCACAGTCATCTTCAAATGCGTTGATGGTGTGAAATGCAAAGAAAGCCGGTCCCTTGTAGGTCTTGTAGTTGGTGGATTTCGAGGGGTCTTTGTTGATGACGTAGAACACCGTCTCCCGGTCAGAATCCCACTCCTGAGTAATGCCTGACAAAACATTCTTGTTCAGAGGAACACCGATACCTCCTCCCCAGAACTCGGCCTGCCAAAGAGCAACCACCACGTAGTTTTCTGTGGTCCAGAAGGAATGCAAATAACAGCCTGGAGCCTCGAAACGAGCCAGTTCCGTGATATGGCCGTCAGTCTTGGAAAACACGACATATTCCGGTACTTTTCCAAGCTTCAGGTTGTAGTTGTACTCGGTTTTTCCGTCTGCAGAAAACTGGACGTGAGAAGCAGTCAGCTGTCCATCTAGACGTTGACCGCTGAATTTCGAGTAGTTGTACTTAGTGAGCGGCTCGAGAGTCACAGGATCAAGAATTTGGAAGACGTTCGAGTCTGTTCGAGCAACGAGACCGCTGGTATCTCGTTTGATGGTAACTCCCACGTTGACGATATCTGCAGGCAGATCATCATCTGTTTTGACATTATTTTCAGGAAGGGGCATTTTGACCACGCTCATAAACTTCTGAAAGTACGTCTGGCACGGATCCCGGGGCCCAAAACTCGTCACCCGCTTCATATCGGGACTGCCCTCCTTGTACATCTGCTTGAGGGTGTTGCATGAGGTCCTGCAAGCGTACTCCACCGTCCTCGTGTCCTTGATGTGGAACCTGTGATTCTGGGTGAAGCCGTCGAAAAAATGCTTGATCTTCATCTTGTCTCCAGGCTCACCCACGCCTCCAGGGCCGGTTCGGTATAACGTGCCTCCTACCAGGTACTCGGGCAGATCAGACGAGCTGGTGAGCTCTACAGCAGGACAATCGGGGTTGGTATCGATTCCTAGCATTGTGCGAAACGTGGAGAAGGGAAGAAAGGAGCGCAAACTACAGAATCAGCTGCTTGGAGAGATCTCATCGCATATAAAACTATCGAGCCAAGACACGATGTGGAAAACTCTGAAGTCTCAGATCCGGCGAGCTGTAGAGTTTGATGGAGCTGTGGAGGCAGGGGGCGAGATGTGTGCTTGAGAGCGGTATTTTTGGAATCGCACGAGTCGGGCGAGCACAACGGTGGCAAAATCGTCACATTATCAGCCACGGTCCGCGCGTGATCTGGACATTCCGGATCCAGGTCCCTGATCGTACGCTGCATAGAGTTTGATTGAGGTTTGAGGAAAACGAGTGGTTTAGAAGCTGTAGAGGTGGTAGAGAACGAAAAATAGTACTCACGTGATCGCACGGACTGGGGTAACAGTTCTGTGTAGTTAGTTTTTCTCCACCTCCTCTATAAGCTCCACCAACTACTTTCCTCGTCTTGGCCATTTTCTCCACATGTGTGTTTGGCTTCTGCAGTCTCATGCATCCAGGCTAAGATAACCCGATTGGGAACCCGGACCTTGACTAAGCACCTTCTCCGTGGCTCTGATGTAACGTTATGAAGCGCCGCATGGAAAAAAGGGAGACTTTTGAGGAAACGGAAAGGGAAAATGGAAAAAATGGGGGGAAAAAATTGGGGAAAATGGGGGTCTGAATTTTATCCTTAAACTGAGAGTGATTAAGGACAGCAATAGCGGAAAGAACTAACGACAGATGAGACTAAAGGTTTCAACAATAGCATTAGCTCGATACTAAATCTCGGTCTCACTGACAGCTGCCATAATATCAGACACACTCGTATTGTGTACCTCGCGTCTTCGGATCAGGGGATCCGACGCCTGCAACGTGTACAGGATACATTGATGCAACTTTCTGAACCAAGTCCACGAGAGATCAGCTCATGATGTAGGGTCCACGCTGTAGGTTTAAAAGTTTGCCATAGCAGAGTATACAGAGTATAGAGTGAAAGTGTAGCTCGACTATAATTTATACGGAGCTCTATACGGAGCTGTAATGAAAGGCTGTACGGAGTACAGATAAAAGTGTTTCTGGTCTTACACCTTCAAGACTGAATCAACCAACTCTGTCTCATACTTCACCACTCTTCGATGTAGGGCACTCGGATAGGTGTGTTACGCGAAGGCTTGATGATGATAGACTCCGTCAGGGGTGGGGGTGATACTGTACAGATAGCGAGGCCAGGTACGAGAGTATTAACCGAGATTGGGTCTTGTGAGCTTCTGGAGGTGTGTTAGGGTGTTCAAGTGTTTTTTGTTGTCCTCTGTAGCACTGTGTACATTATCCTACGAAGTTAGTGCCCTTGATCTCAGATCAGAACACACCCTTTGACTCTGCTGTTTGGTTCTCTTTATTCATCTCCGTACTCTCCACGGATCCAGTCGGCAAAAATCGCTGATCTTACTGTGGCTTACAGCGACGGCTTGTATTGCATCTCGTGTCCTTGCTCTGATCTACACCAGACGTATCGGACCTAAACGGAGGTTCTAAGCGAGCGTAAGATCGTGAGACAGACTTAAGACGGTTTAGACCGTTTACAAAGGGTTCAAAAGCTTTAGTCAGTTGGAGAGTTCGAAAATAGTCTGAGTTCTCGTCTATATTGCCTTTATTCGGTCCACTCTAAAATGACCGTATACACACGGACAAAAATGAAACATGCCTACCCGCAAAACAATGCCTGTGTATGTACGAGATCTCTCCTGCATTTGTGGCAGACGCAAGTGGTCAGGCAGGGCAAAATAAATCGTTTTGAAAATTTTCAAAAAATGATATCCGTGAGATTCGAACTCACGCCTCCGAAGAGATCAGGAAATTTGTCAAGGTTTACCTTAACCTGGCGCCTTAGACCGCTCGGCCAGGATACCGGTTTTTTGAAAAGAAGGAAAAAGTGGCCCGCGCACCACGGAGGCGGCTTAGTCAGCCGGCGATTTTTTTGAGGCTCTAAAATGAGTAATAGAACAAATGTTTTGACATAAGAAGTAGTCAGAAGTGCTAAATGGGACTGAAACTGTACTTTGAAATAGATATTGTACTCATACCTCCTTTTCTGAGCAAGTTATGTCTGGATCTGTTCTGACGACTATTTGAGATTGATTATGTCGGTAAGTTGAGTCGAAAAGTGGCCAAAAAGTAGTTTTACAGGCAGAGAAGAGATGTAGGGGTATTTAGGTGGTGCTAAACTTCCTCAAATGCTTTTATTCTGTTGTTTTAGTAGTTATTGCGATTTGTAGGAGCAGATCAGTACGTGCTGTAGACATCTGTGAGCACGAGCAGACGTTAATGGAGCTCAAAGTGACCGATATATATCAAAAACAGAGAACAAGAGCAGAAGTGACATTTACTGAGTATTCATATTGCTCCTATCGTCATCTCAGCTCTCATGAATTAGCTAATGGCTACCGTAATTCCTCTTCAAGAGACAATCACAGACAGAAAGATAGTTACAATACAACTTGAAAAAAGGAACACTAAAGAAGGGATATACCAGAGAGATGATAGTATGAGTTTGAGTGACCGGACATATACTTTGACTTAAATTCAGAGCCAATACATATCTCATAGATCAGAATCTACGTAGACATACTCGAGAGGATTACGTAATCTTACAAATATCTTTGAAAGGGTCTGATCGACCAGGGTCTATACAGTAAACAACCTGCCTGGAATTTTATCAGCTCACTAATTTGGAGCTTATAAGTATTCTTGAAGCCTTATAGTGAGTATATATCTTTATGGGACTCATTTGTGATCGTCTACGATTATGTAAGCGTTGTATAGGTTAAAATGAGTGACTTATGCGAACGAATAATATCGAAAATAGATAGTAAGGAATCACGGGGTGATTAAGAGAGCGATGAGCCTGCTTAATAACTGCTTTTCTTCATGAGTGGTGTTTCTACTTGTAAGTCACTGTTGTGTAATTGAGCCTAGGAGGTTGATACAGAGCTTCACCAGAAAATTAAAAAAAGCTGAAGCTGAAAAACAGCCAGTCCAATAAAGCTGCTTTCAGTTGAAACACCCCTTTCAGCCAATAACAGCCAGCCCTTTTGTATTACTCCTGTTCACACTACTCTCACATGTTCCTGCATGACCACCAGGGTACACGCTGACAGGTTATGCATTGGTGGAAAAGGCGAAGGGGGTGCTAGAAGAGGTGCTAGGGTGTTAGAAGGGGATGTAGGGTGGTGGCGGAGCTGTGAGAGTAGCTGTAAGTCTTCAAAATAACAGCTTTTCTTCAGAAGCCACTCTTGTACTGCTATACGGCTTTGATATCAGATCTATTTACTCAAGATGATACCCCAGAATTACCAAGAAGACCATGTGCGTCGTATCGTTATCTTTGGTAATATGAACTGACTTTGAATGTCTTGAATAATTACTATGACGTGATAGGAGGAGAGAGGTGGAAAAAAGATGAGGAGATGTCTCTGATGAGGTGAGAAACGAGCTGACTACGAACACTTGAAGTTGTCAGGTCAAATGTGAACACTGAAATATTCATACCCTTTTCCATTAATCAAAACCTCCTGCCTGTAACACATAACTCCGCTTAGGCTGAAATAGTGCAAAATAGACAAAGACAGATCGAGTGCACTTGTCTCACGACAATTTCAACCTTACAGAGTTGGATAGTGTGACATGAGTCAGAAAAAGTAGTACCCAAAATCAATGGAAAATTCTTCGATATCGATGAAAAATCACTGATTCTATACCAGCCACCTGTACGAATCTCTCCGTACGCTCATGTACCCTCTTCACCCCCCACACTAGTCTGTTACATTGAAAAGGGTCCTATTGGCTAAGAGGCCACTACGGTCATGCAAGAATCAGGTGTGCTCTAAAAGCACCGTTAATGGTCCGTTTGGAATGCTGAAAAGTGCAAAACGATCGCAGACACGCGATCTTCTCGATTCCAGCTAATTGCACGAAAACCGGGTTATTCGCTATTATTTTCCACATACCCACTCTCTGCTCACACGACTTTAAAGCCCCAGCCACCAATGGCAAAACAAGAGTAACAAATAACTGCCAAGGTGTGTGCATTTGCAAGGTGACAGTATGCAGGTTTATGCGGTGCGTATGCATACGCGCAAAGCTTATTTTGGGGGATGGAGACACAAAACCACGTGCCGACCAGGCCTCAAATAACGGTCGGTTTTTATCAGATCGGCTTTACAATAGCTTAGATTGATTTCACAAGTCTTGACGAGTCCATTCGTGTGACTAGCTTTTGAAGAGCCAGCGTAGATGGGGAGTTGGAAGTGATCAAAAGTCACGGAGATCTGTACCAAAGGAGACACTGGGAAGTTGGTCAAAATCAGAAGTAGACGAGATGCAAAGACGATAGTGGTACCGATCAATTTCTCCAGCCCAGCTCATCCTTATGATCAACTCATAACCCTTTTCTTTCTCACAAATATTCCAATTTTCACTGCTCTTGTGACAGTACTCCCTCCCCACATGAACTTTAGCATGGTCTATTTCACCTTGGTGGTTCTGTGCTGACTCTGTGAATTTTTTTCACAGTCCATACTAATATAAATACCAAGTGGAGATCCATCTCCAATCTTTTCACCAAATCAAACATGCCTTCCATCCAGAAACCCATTCCCGTCACTCTTCTCAGTGGCTTCCTCGGAGCCGGAAAGACCACTCTGCTGGAGAACATTCTCAAGGCCAACCATGGCTACAAGATTGCCGTTGTTGTCAACGACATGTCTGCTCTGAACATTGACGCTTCGCTGCTCGTCAACCACAAGGTCTCTCAGAAGAAGGAGTCCATGGTGCAGCTTCAGAACGGCTGTATCTGCTGTACTCTTCGAGGCGATCTTCTTGAGGAGATGGCCGGTCTTGCCTTCTCTGGCAAGTTTGACTACATTGTCATCGAGTCCACGGGTATCTCTGAGCCCATGCAGGTTGCTGAGACCTTCACCCAGGAGTTCACCACTGCCATGCTGGATGCCGAGGACAAGGTTGACATTGGCATGGACGAGAAGGTGCTTCGAAAGATTGCCGAGCACGGAGGTCTTGCCAAGCTCACTTCTCTGGACACCGCCGTCACTGTCATTGACTCCTTCAACTTCCTGCCCAACTTTGAGACCTTTGATCTGCTCAAGGACCGATGGGAGATTGGTATGCCTGAGGACGAGCGAACCATCTCCGATCTGCTGGTGGACCAGATCGAGTTCTCGGACGTGATCATCCTCAACAAGACCGACACCATTTCCGTCAAGAAGCAGAACAAGATCAAGGCGCTGGTGCGAAAACTCAACCCCGTGGCCAAGGTCATCTCCACCAACTTCTGCAAGGTCGATCTCAAGGAGATCATCAACACCGGACTGTTCCAGTTCGACAAGGCCGCCACCTCGGCTGGCTGGCTGCAGTCCATCCACGAGATGACCGTTCGAGACGTGGCTGCCGGTAGCAAGCTGGCTCCCAAGCCCGAGACCGAGGAGTACAACATCAACAACTTTGTCTACCGAGCTCGAACGCCCTTCCACCCTCTGCGACTCCACGAACTCATCCGAGACAAGTTCCTGGTCATGGAGTACAACACTCCCTCTGGCGCTGACGTCCATGACGGCCACGAGAACTCCACCCAGGAGGCCGAGGACGACGATGAGCAGCTCGAGCCTACCGACGAGGACGGAGACTCGCCCATGGCCTCTGGCGAGGAGTGGGAGGACGAGGAGAGCGACGACGAGTCTGTCGAGCTGATCGACGAGAAGGTTGTGCTCGAGAACAAGAAGAACTCTGTGTTCGGCAACCTGCTGCGGTCCAAGGGCTACTTCTGGCTCGCCACACGACACATTCTGCAGGGCGAGTGGTCGCAGGCAGGTGCTATTCTGACCATCAAGCCTGGCCAGCCCTGGTTCTGCGTCATGAGCGAAAACTCGTGGCCTGATGATGAGACCGTGAAGGCCTACATCAAGCGGGACTTCCAGGGCATCTACGGTGACCGACGAAACGAGATTGTCTTCATCGGCGAGAACATTGACACCGAGGCACTCACCAAGGCCCTGGACCACTGTCTGCTGACCCCCACAGAGATGCGAAAGTTCGAGCGAATCATGAAGCGGTTCAACGGCGACGTGATCAAGACCGAGGCCAAGCTGAACGTGGCGTGGGAAGACGGATTCGAGGACTGGCCCGATATCATTGCCGGCGGCGATGACGACGAGGAATAACGAATTAACTTATATAGGAGAGGGATTAGGAGGAAAAATGAATTATTGAGATTAAGGATTGAAATGAATAATATATTGATCGAAACTGAGTGAAGAGGTGAAGTAGAGTAAGTGAAATGGTAGAACACTGTAGCTTCAAAATATTACGTTTCTGTATGACCCCAAATTGTAGATGTTTATAGAACGACTGATTGCACTTGATTGACTACTTGTAACATGGCGGTGATGGTGTGTCTGGTGTACTTGTACGAGTACAGTACACTTCCTTGTTGAGTTTGAAGGGGTTTTCTACCCCCACCTACAAGTAGTTCCATCGACCAATATCTTCCTCCACGAACAAATGACAGTTGCAGTCCATATCATCTACTACTTGTGAGCTTTCCACCTCACCACCTCCTAATAAACAATCTATTACGCTCTATGGTACTTTTGACTACTGCTTCTTAAGCTTGCAGGTCCAGCCGTCCTTTCCGTTCTTGTGGAGCAGAGGCAGGGAGGCGCCGAGACACCAGCCCAGCTCGTAGTCCTTGATTTTCTTGGCGATGGTCACCTCTCGGCCCACGGGGATCTCGTAGCCCTGGTGCAGCAGCGACACCATGTAGGTGAGCTCCATGCACCACGCGGGGTTCTCCTTGAGCTCGCTGATGGCTCCGGGGATGGCCTTGAAGCCGTCGTACTCGCCCTGGCACACTCGCTGGGTCAGGTCCTGCAGCTCCTCGACGGAAAAGTCGGAGGGCATGCCCAGAGGAGCGGTTCGGTCGTAGAAGAAGGAGATGATGTACAGCTTGTACTCCCGCAGGAAGGTCTCGGCCAGAGAGGGCATGTAGACTCCGTTGAAGGCGCAGGGCTCGACGGTGCACTCGTGGTCCTTGTGGAGAATGTCCTCGGCGATCTTTCGGCACTGGGCCGACGTCTGGGGCTTGCTGGGGCCTCGGAAGTTGACGGTGTAGCTCTTTTCGGCGTTGATCTTGACCTTGACGTTCTTGATCTCGAGGCCGCTGGGCACGCAGGGGTTGACGAGCGTGGCTCCGTCCTCAACAACCGAATCGTCCGAGTTGATGTGGTTCATGACCACCTGCTTGTACATCTGGTCCTTGGCGGCGTTGAGACCGTAGCCGAGATGCGACTTTTGGTACAGCGAGTACGACAGATCGCCAAACTTGAGGTCGTAGACGTGGTCGCCGGGCTGCATGGCAGACTGGATCTGCTTGGCGGTGGGCTTCTTGTCGTTCTTGAGCTCGGGCTCGAACACAATCTGCGTCGATCCTCCTCCCAGATCAAAGGCAGCCACGGTGGGCTTCTTCTCGGGTGATCCAATCTTTCCAAGCAGGTAGTTGATGGTGATCCAGGCGTAGACTCCCTCGTCAGAGTCGGACATCATGCCCACTCCGTCTTCTCCAGCAATGGGGAAGGGGTACTTTGCCTGGATTCGGTCTCGCACAGCCTGCAGGATCTCCTTGGACTTCTGCTCACCGACCATTCGCAGACCGGCGGTGGCCTTGACCTGCAGGGGAGAACACGAGTGGTACTCCTCGGGAATGTACTCCAGAGCGCTGTCGAGGTACTTGTCCAGGGACTTTGCGGCCTCCTCGGGGTCCGTGAAGGCAGACAGACCGGGCTTGTCCATCACAAAGTGCTCGTCGAGCAGTCGGGGGGTCGACTGACAGTTGTTGAACTTGTAGACGTGGATTCGAGAGCCAGAGGAACCGGCATCGATCATCACGACATACTGGGTGATAGGAGTGACGCCATCGAAGGACTTTGTGCACGAAAGAGGGTCCTGGGGCGTGGCAGCGGCAGCCTTACCGACATCCGAGGAAGTTTTGGCGTCGCTGACAACAACAGCATTGTCAGTGTTTCGAAGAAAGAGGAAAACGAACACCAAGGCACACACGGACAGTCCGACTAGTCGGAGGATCCGGGTGGGCACCTGGTTGAACATGGAGAGAGGCGAAGACATGGCGTCCTTGCGGGGTTTGAAATCGTCGTCCCGTTTGTTGTTTTGCTCCAAATCGCTGAATTTGAAGTAGGACGGCATGGCGTGCAACGAAACGAGTTTCCAAGGTGGACGAGATGAGCTCCATCACGTGAACTTTGGGAGCAATCGAGGGGTTGATTTCGGGTTGAGAGATGGGTTTGTAAAGATATATGGGCTTGGTTACATTGCGAATGTCATGAGGACTATTATTTTGTCTATATATATATCTCGATATTCCCCCATTTCCATCGTCCTCGTTATTAAGGACACGTCGATATCCAAGGTCAAACTTTTCGTCACGCATTTAGGTTGGGTGCTTTTCATCTGTAACAACCACGCGTTGGCCAGAGTTTATGCTGTGATAAGAGGTAGGAGAGGGGAAGATGGTGCTAAAGTGGAGATTTGAGCTCTTTGGGCAGCTACGGGCGCGTATTTCAACTGGTTTAACCGGCTGATTATGTAATACCGCCTTTTCTCTTCTCTCATTCCGATCCTGCCACCCCTGAAACGCCTTCGAGACATGCTTCTAAAATTAGCTTCTAGAACAAGCTGAAATTTGAACGTCAGAAGTACAAGGAGTGATGACTAATCAGCTTGATGAGGGGACTTGATCAGTTCACCTTGGATCTGGGCTTTGACTCTACTGTATTTGTAGACTATTTGGCGTTTTTCAGCCTGTATACTGTTTACGGTATTAACGCCACTGGTTAACTGCTTCAGCTGACTCTTAGTTAGGCCTTTACTTGTACTTGCTTATTTTGGCCTTAATTTTCAAGAATTGGGAAAAAAAAAAAGGAAAAAAAGGAAAAAAAATACGAGACGTGGAAAAACGAAATTTTGAGTACATGGTGACTGATCGTTCACTAGTTTACAATTCATTACCTCGATTGAACGCCTTCGTTCAATTCTTGAGCATTCTAAGACTCATCTGATATCTTCTTTCAGTCCAATGAGCATCTGCAAGAGTTACTGATTTGTATAACTGTCCATTTGAGTGAGATTTATCGTTTGATCAGGTTCAAAACTGTACTTTACAAGTGTGTCAGTTCATATTACTGGACTATCACCACTGATTTAGCCCTTACGATGTTCTGCCTGACTTAGCATGCAGATATCGAGAAGTCCCAATTTCCAGAACTTGACCACTTTACGAAAGATATCCAATACTCTCGATTGAGTCTCATGAAGGCATGTCAGCTGTGTTGAGCCAGAATGACTCAATTAGTCGAGTTCCTACCGCTCGAATCATCCAACTAAAGCGAGAAATCATCCATGCTGAACGAATAGATTATGACGACGACAATCCTGAGGAGTTCATGGCTTACGCTGAAAAGCTAGCTAAGACCGTCCAAGACGGATCCATGGCATCTGAGCCGACTGAGTACTTCACACTCCTGAATGCCACACTCACCGACAACTTCCAGGATGTCCACTCTATGGCCTTGAAGCTGACCCACAATTCTATCAAGGACCTGGACTCTGCGAGAGAGTTTTTTGGCATGCTAAACGTTTGGGTCAAGAGGGAGAAGAAAAGGTCTGAAAAAAGGTCAAAGACTGGACCTGACGATACCTACTCCGTTGCTCGAAACAGCATCAGTGATATCTACAAGCCTAAGGAAAAGGCAGCGTTTCGACTTGATCCAGAAGCTGTAAACCTCTTCAGGGAGTTCCACAAATTCCTCCATGAGAAGCACCACTTTCCGTCCGAGTCTGGTATCAATCACCTCATTCTTCATAAAATGTGGGGTTACTATATCGTCAACAACTGGAAAGACATTGGTGGTCGTATTTGCATAGTCTGTGCTCAGCACACGCACAGCGAGAACATGAAGGAGTGCCTACACCCCTGGGAAACTTGCCCATATCGAAAGCGTAACAACATTTCCCTCAACGTGGATCCAGGACGCGCATACGTTGAGGGAACACTCGGGCACTACATCAACAAGAGAGCTGCTAATGATGATCCAGGTCAACCTCCTGGTAAGAGGAGTAAGAAACAAAGGGGAAACAAGAAAAAGACTTCAGGAAGTCGGACTTAATGGTAATAAATGCATAGCACGTGTAGTTTTCGCCTTTGGTGCCATCACAAGTCTTTAGATACGCAGACTTCACTTCATATCATCCTTATTGTCGCCAAACAGATGATATATGGTAATATTGAAACGAACTGTTGATCTCTTGAGCTGTAGAGTGAGCTATATGGTCTTCATAATGTGTGTGACGGCTTGAGACCGTTTTGCGGGCTTTTGTCATCCTCAACTCGCTTACGTAATCATAGAATTCGATGACGATATTCATGGGTAAAACAGATATCTGAACACAAAAACGAGTTTGGGGACATTTTTTGGAGCCTTGTGTTTAACTGGAACGCGATCCTCTCGTCTTTTCGCATTTTTGAGACAAAATGATTTAGTTGATACTCAGTATTTTCCTCAACTAATTTTGTTGACATGCTTACATCACTCTCAGTTCGATTCCCCAGTTGGACTCCCAAAACGTCAAATACGTTTGACACTAAATACCCCTCTGACCCCACGTGACAACCCGGACTAGCATCTGGCTATTTTGCCACCGTTGTTAGAGACCCCATTTGACATCTACGATGGAATCTTAGATGGAGCTCCAAGGAGCGTCGATAAAGTACCGAAAAGAGAGAGAAGAGAAAAAAGAGAGAAAAAGGTGTATATTTTGAAGGTAAAATGTCTTCGAGGATCAAGCCACAGTTGAGAAGAAGGGGAAGAAGAGAAAAAGTTGCTTTCAAAGTGTAAGAGGAGTAAATATTGATTAGTCAGAATTGCGGCATGTACTTGCACTGTTTGTGGAATGTGTGGAGCTGTTTGCAGTTACCTTCATTGTATCCACTCACCCCTCGTTATCGTGAGAACAAAGGTGCATCAGTCATAGAGAGTGGGGCATGTAGGAGGGATTTGCAGCGTGGTTCATGAGCTGAAATTAACCAAGGTCAAGGGCTAGAATCGAACACATGGCTCCAATAACAATTTCATAACCACTATCACTACTTATAACCACTTCCCCTCTTTAATCTACCTCGACCTGATCCTCAAATCACTGTAGCATGCAGCAACTCCCACGAGACCAAACTCAAACGCTGCAACTTTATCGATACGACAATCTGAAGAAGTATACCTGAAGAACTAACCACTGAGACGAGACGAACGAAGAATCACGAAACAAAAAAACACACAGCAAACCTCTCACTCACAACTGTTTGCTTGCATTTTGAATAACCTACTGCTATGCCGTCAAACTACAAACGAGACTGGGCGGTGGAACACCCCAAGTCGTCGAAACGAGAGAGACGAGGAGTCACCGAAGTTGCGGAAAACGTGGCACAACCGGCCGTGGACATCGAGGACGACACAGACGACGAGTCCGCGGTCACGTGCACCTACGACAGCAATAACCACACGACCTTCTTCACCCAGAGAGTCATCCCCACAGTCATGTCGTCCTATCTCAGAGCAGGCTCGCAGTTTGTCGGCACCCAGGTCAGCAAGAGCCAGAAACATGCCGTCAACGTGGAAATCAAGTACGTCGACATGGCCAACTACTTTCTGTGTGGCTATTTCCGCATCCAGGGGCTGGATGGAGCCAACACGGACCTCACCACGTACTTTGAGGGAGAAATCATCGGCCCCAAATACTCCTTTTATACCCGACGTCCCGAGTGGGGAGCCAAGGAAAAGACAGATCTGACGCACTGGGGCAGGTTCCCACCCTGGAGACACATCCAGAAACAGGCCATGGACCCGGACTACGTGCATGAGGACTTTGACAAACAGGACCATATTTATATGCGGTGGAAGGAGTGTTTTCTGGTTCCCGAAGAGCAGACGATCCAGGCCTCGTACGCGGGATTTTACTATATCTGCTTCAACCAGGTCGAGGGCAAGATTAACGGGCTCTATTACCATGAGAGCGCCGTCAAGTTCCAGGAGTTGAGTCTGAGTCCGGTAGACGGACCGCTGTGCTTTCAGTCGTTCGAGTTTGCCTAGGGGGGTGGGGGAAGGGTTTGAGAGTACTTTGAAGAGTTTTTGGTTGGTTTTCGTTGTCTTTTTGAAGAGTTTTGAAATTTTGAAAATCTTGGTCAGTAGTCTGGCATTTTCGAAGTTTTGGTCTCTTGGGGCTTTGACTCTTTTTGAATACTTGTGATCAGTTCTCTTCAAAAATCGGACTGACTCCTTCTGAAGACTAACAAGCTCTACTTCTGGTCTCTTACTCACACCTACAGGCAACTCACTAGCATCATACTAACTGGTATTATTTATAGATAATGATAATGACACAAAACAGGAGATAGACGGGGGATACCGAGAGATGGAAGGCTTCGTTCGAAGACAAAGGCGAAGTCGTAGCTATCACTCGAGGAAGAGGAGTGACTGTAGCAGCTGCAAGAGTCTCTGTTGTTTCGACATACGAAGTGACAGTGGTGGCCGAAAGGAAAGTGGTCGAGGTGGTAGAAGAGGCGTGGGCGAGGTGGACAGACGGGGAAGAGTGGTTATTGTCACTTGGTGGGGTTGGTTCACCATGAACATCTTCCTCGGTAACATGAACTCCCGCTGTAGGAGTGATGGTAGGTTGATCTTCAGTAGAAGGCATGGTAGTCGAAGAGGTGGAAGGTGTTTGACTGTCACTGTTGAACTCGGTAGTGTGACTGAAACTGTGAGGAGCGCTTTGGTCACCACCAATATGACCCGCACCCACCTCCACTCCAAACTCCTTGCAAGTGTCTGTGAACCTCTGTATCGCTTTCTGGGCATCTCCAGGACATATTTCATGTAGACAGCTTCTGATTTCTGCAGAAACCGTCCGACAGATACATCCTACCTGGTTCAGGGAAGAACAGTGGGTCTGTTTCTTGGTTTCTCGTGCTACACAGGCCAACAGACACGCTGGAGGCGCTGCAGCAGAAACGAGAGCGAAAAACACGAAAATGAGTAGAGCGGGACTCATTGTGGATGGGGAATGTAGATTTAGTCGGCCTGGTCGCTAGTTAACTCATTGAGGCGTCTCCTTGCACTTGCCCGAATAGGAGGAAATAAGGAAAAGAAGGGGTGCTATATACTGTAGTGTGATCAGGGCAAGCTATTTTGATTGTCGGGGTGACGAAATAAGGAGAATAAGCTATAGTCTTGCAACTTCTAGAAGAGGGTGTCAGTTTGAAGTCGTCTATCGACATCTGATGTCTTCACTCACCTCTTGAAGCTGGTGTCTTCTACAAATGGATATCTTATCTACTACCGGTACTACCTTCTAGTTCTTCAAAAAAATACAATATGTTTCTCATCGTAGCTATACTCTCTACAAAACAGACCGTCTCTCTATATCTTCAATATTGACTATACGGGTTTGTTCTGTAAACACCACCATGAAGAAAGACGATATCATCCCAGAAAACGCACCTTCTGAACCTCAACTAGGATTTGCCATCCTCCTATCTGACTACCTCGACTCGTGTGACTACCCTGACAACAAAGTCGCTATTGTCCATTGCAACAGTCCGTTTGGCTCGTACCTGGAAGACACAAACGGCATCACTGTGAGAACAGATATTGCACGCAACTGGGCGAAAATGGAGATGACCGCGATCAAAAACAGGATTGTGTTGAGTGGACTGACTCTGACCATTCCGCTGTTCATGTATCTCAAGCTGGTTTTTTGGTCAGACTAGGGAGAAGCAGAAATGGCACCTTGGTACTGAAAAATGCATGTATTATAATAAATGAGGTGAAATATCACGAGTGATAGAAGACGTAAAGTAGCCTTCGTATTTTGTGTGTCTTGTGTGTCTTTTGGGTGTGTTTAATGTGTTTTTGTAAGTGCTGGTGCTTTTGGTGTTTTTCGTTCGCTAACCATCCTTACACCTACTCCTCCTCCTCAATCTCATCATCACCATCTAGCAATCTCGACTCAAACTTCTCGTCCTGAACGTCGTTTTGCATTCGAGCGGTCAGAAACTTGTTGATCACCGACTGAACTCGAATGACATCGGCTCGAATCTGACCGAGAACAGAATCACTAGGGGTTGTAGGAGCGTCTCGATCGGTAGCAACTTCCTGGTCGGTCGCTTGTGACGGCTCCAGAACCGTGGTCTCGTGTTCAGGGGCGGTATAAGTGGCCTTTACTCCTGTGCTCATTGTGCTGTTGTGTGAGGTTTACTGTTCAGATCCTGTTTGATGATAATGGAAGAAGTTGGTGCACTGCATGCATGAACTTTAAGAGAGAGGAAGGACGATAACGATCATCAATGAATCATACGACAAGCAATCTTTGTATTAGACGGCATTGTTGGTTTGTCTCTTATATGTCAATTGACCCCCACTCATCGATTGAACATTTGCATGCTCACATATGACTTGTCTAGGTACCAATTTGGCCCCCACTCTGACAAAGAAAGAGAGTTGGCCTCAACGTTAAAGGTGATGTGAGATTTGAAGGTGGTTGAAATCGACTTTCCGGATAGATCCCCAGTTATCGCAAGTATTTGTCTTTGGTGATGCGCAATTGTCTAGAAGCTCACCTATTCATATCAAATTTCCACTCCAACTACACTTCTCTCTAGTTATGGCCTAACATTAGACCTTACAAAGTCAGGCACCAACACAGCAATGTCAACAATAACTCTCAATCGCACTCACACCCCAGTAAAGACACAAATGTAACACAATAGCCCCATATAACCCACTAACTTCCACCTCTTTCTTCCTCTCTTCCACACCAAATCCAGGGCAATGTGGGGAAGGTTTCGGAGCAAGTTGGGACAAGTACAAATACTAAATCCTTATCCTTATCAATACCGACTTGGATTCCGTCACCTCCACTCCCACACATCCGCCATGAACACCAACGCCACCATCAAGACCTTTGGCGGTGAGCTGCTCAAGCTCAGCCACGAGTCCAAGGTCAATGCCTGCAAAATGGACCTCAACGTCTTTGTGCCCCCCAACGCTCCTGCCAAGGTGCCCGTGCTCTTCTTCCTGTCGGGCCTCACCTGTACCGGCAACAATTGCGCTGAAAAGGGCTTCCTGCACCCCTTTGCGGCCAAGCACGGCATTGCCATTGTCTACCCCGACACCTCTCCTCGAGGCCACAACATTCCCGGCGAGGACGACTCGTGGGACTTTGGATCCGGCGCAGGCTTCTACCTCAATGCCACCAAGGAGCCCTACAAGGGCAAGTACAACATGTACGCCTACATCACCGAGGAGCTGCCCGAGCTGCTGTGGAAGCAGTTCCCCCAGTTTGACAAGGACAATGTCGGTATCACCGGTCACTCTATGGGTGGACATGGAGCCCTGACTCTGTTCCTCAAGAACCCCGGCATGTACAAGTCTGTGTCTGCCTTCTCGCCCATCTCCAACCCCAAGAACTGCCCCTGGGGAGACAAGGCCTTCTCTGGCTACCTGAACGACAAGTCTGAGTGGGACGACTACGACGCCTCGGAGCTCATCAAGAAGTACAAGGGCCCCACCCCCAGCATTCTGATTGACTGTGGAACCGCAGACAACTTCTACACCGCGGGCCAATTGCTGCCCGAGAACCTGGTCAAGGCCAGTGAGGGTTCCGAGTTTGCCGGCAAGGTCGACTTGCGACTCCAGGACGGCTACGACCACTCGTACTACTTCATTTCGACCTTTGCCGAAGACCACATTAACCATGCCGCCAAGTACCTGACTGCAGCTAAGCTCTGAGCTAGCAGAAGACTACTGTAAGGCAAGTATATATTGAACAGTTGCAATTGTAGCGTTTGTACGTGTTTGTAGTTGTCCATAGGATTTATTAACCGGCTACCGGTACTCCCTCTATATTTGTTACGCACTTGTAGTCTACTTCTGAAGTCCCCGGAAGAACTTGCCCTCCTTCTCGCTGCCAATGCCTCCCTCGGGATCAATGCCCATCTGGATCATCTTCACGGCCAGCTCAAGCAGATAGTCAATGGCCTCGTTGTACACCTTGGCCTTCCACACGGTTTCGCCCCACACGTAGATGCCGTGTCGTCTGACAAGAACAGCAGTGCAAGTAGGGTACTCCTTGATGGCAGCCTGAAGAGTGTCAGTCAGATCTTCCTCATGAGCAGTGTTCTCGATAATGGGGATCTCCAGAGTGTCGAAGAAAGACAGGTAACCAGACTCAACCACCTTGGGAATGGCCTTGACCTGCTCAATGTTGCCAATCTTGAACACCTTGTCGTAGAGCAGCGTGCACATGACGGCAGCCTGCGAATGGGTGTGGATACACGCTCCAGCGTCTCGAAGAGTGTATGCAGAGAGAAACAGAGGGGTGCAAGCGGAGGGCTTGAACGTGGGAGACCGACGCAGGTAGTCTCGGCTCTTGAGATCCATCACAAACATGTCTGTGGGTTCCATTCGCTCCTTCTGCACACCAGAAGGTGCCAACCACACGGTGTTTCCCTCTCGGATGGAAATTCCTCCTCCGGTTCCAGTGACCCAGTTGTTGTCGTAGAAGAGCTTACATAGCTCGACAATGAGGTTGGCGGGGTGCTTAGGGTCCGAAGAGACCACCAGGCTTTCGGTGTCAGTCATGGTAGGTACTGTAGACAAGGTCTGATTGTTGACGTCTATCTGGAAGATATCTGAAATCTGGGGTACTAGGGCTAGGGTTAGCACGTGGGCAAGCCGTATAGAGTATGTGGAGGAGATGACAAGTGTTGAGAGCTGAGTAAAAGTTGTGAGTGGGTTTTAAGGGCAACCGATTTATCTGTCGTTTATTCGTACTCGCTTATATTTCGACTGGTCACGGAACATGACGTCAGGAACCTAATGTGGCTTGGTCAAGTAGGTGGTAAGTAAGGTGGAGGGAAGAGGGTGAAGATATGGTGTTGTGGGGGCCGTTTCGGGTTGAAAATTAGGGGCTGTCGTTATTGTGCAACATTGACCTTGAATTGTGACTTGCAGACTTTGATCTCTGTTATTGATGGAGTTGGGGACATGTCTTGATGCCTACTTTAGTTGAGTCTTCAGAGGGTTTAGTTGGGAGTGGTAAGCAAGAATGAAGGCGTCCAACTCGAGCTGTGGTTGACAGATTTGGCTGAAATTTGGGCAGAGACTCTATTATCAGCTACGGAGCTCTTATTATGAGTTACTGTACATCTCATTTTCTCAACTCCAGCTCGACTCGTGGACACTCACTTCTACTGCCTTCAATGACTAATACGAGATTAGAGATGCTCTACAAAAATAGCTAGGGATCACAAATCTGGCTGAATTTTTGAAATTACCATCTTGAGGGTATAAAGAGTCTACCATACAGCTCCTGTCTCTTCATTGTTTCTAATTGAGCCAGTTCTGCATCATTCCCCCTTCTACCTATAAGGTGGCTTATCGCGATCTTCGATGAGCTAATAACGCAGGGTCATGGAATGCTATCAGAGTGAAGTAATGAGAGAAATACAGAACGAATTCAAGGACTCATAGCGAACACTGGAGATGAACCAATTGACCATCTACTCCTCACATCTCCTCAGATCAAACCCTTCACTACACTTCTTAGATCTATCCTTGCTATCAGATCAGATAAAGACGATAAAGACTCAACACTCTTTAGATCAGATACGGATCAATAGAGAGTAAGGGGTGAGCTTTTAAAGCTCCCTAGACCAATTGAACATCCGATTCTCATCTCCTTATCTCCAGATCAACTCTTCTACATTATCAAGGGAGGTCATTGAGTGCTAAGGAAGCATACATTCATTCCTCAGAAGCACTAGTAGCTCATCCTCGACGCCCACACTCACAAAATGGCTTCGCCATTTCGTTCCATCCGTTCAATCATCAATCATACATTCATTTACATTGTATCCTCTTAGAGAGTTCCGGTCTCCTTGAGCTTGCCGACGAGCTCGTCGACGTTCTCGACCTTGACACCGGCCTGTCGCTTGGCGGGCTCGGCGACCTTGAGGGTCTCGAGTCGGTTAGCCACACCGTCAAAGTCCTTGATCTTGACCACCTTGAGAGGCTTCTTCTTGGCCTTCATGATGTTAGGCAGGGTCACGTATCGGGGCTCGTTGAGTCGCAGATCGGTGGTGATGATCATGGGCAGCTTGGCAGCCACGGTCTCGACTCCGCCGTCGACCTCTCGGGTCACCTCGACCTTGTCACCGTTGACAGACACCTTGGAGGCCTGAGTAGCCTGGGGCCACTTGAGCAGACCAGCGAGAATCTGGCCGGTCTGGCCGTTGTCGCCGTCAATAGCCTGCTTGCCGAGGATGACCAGGTTGGACTTCTGCTCCTCAATCAGCTTCTTGAGCACCTTGGCGACTCCCAGAGGCTCCAGCTCGGCGTCCTTGGGACCCAGCTCGACCAGAGTGGAGTCGTCAGCGCCCTTGGCAAGAGCCTGTCGCAGAATGTCCTGGGCCTTGGAGGGGCCGACGGAGGCCACGTGGATGTTCTCGACCAGATCCTTGTTGCCCTCCTTGAGCAGCAGAGCCTCCTCGACGGCAATGTCACAGAAGGGGTTGATGGAGAACTTGACGCCGGTGGTCTCGACACCAGTGCCGGCCTTGTTGACTCGAGGCTTGACGGCGAAATCAATCACTCGCTTGACGGGCACAAAGATACGCAGCTTGTTGGACATTGTGTGGAGTTGTGGAGTGAGAGTAGTGTGGAAGAAGGGTGCAATAGGCTACAAGTAATGTATATGCCAACTGGGAGAGAGAATAGAGTTGTGTGGAGACGGGTTGAACTCGGTCGTGGAGGGGGGTCGAAAAGTGTGTGTTAGAGATGGATTTTTCCAGATTTTCTTTTATTGATCAACTCTGGTTACGTGACTCAATATACCCCTTTCTTTTCCGCTCGTTTTTCTGTGTCAAATCACCCAAATCAACCGTCTCCTCTTCTTCCCCCATCTACTCGGAGAAAGCTCGGCTCCGGCAACTATTGCCACTTTTGAAAAGCTTAAACGAGCCAACGGTCTCGAGGTCGGTTGCTACAAAATAGGGGGATCACGTGACCATAACAGGAGGTGTAGCGGTTTTTGTGCTCTTACCTGCTACGACATTACGTGTCCTTGTTCTTCTCTCGATCACATGACTATCCGCCGAGAACTACACTCTGACATCACTGTGCAGTCCATAGCCGAAGTCGATGATGAGCCAAATGTGAGTCAAGAGGTGGTGGGAGGTGAGCCAGACGAAAGCGTTCGGGCAATTGACTGAACTGGGAGCTTTCCAGCTATGTGTCTCCTCTATTACGTATTTTATCGGATAGCCGAGCAGATTGTCTTGGAGAGCAGTAATACCAGTTTATTTGCTTCAATATTGGTCTAAATTGAAATCTGAAACTACCATTGGAACCTCCAGAATTCAAGCTCTCTAAATAGACCACTCGATCCACTATAACCTGCCTGGATCATACTTTTATCAACTACTTAAATTTTTTTCTCGGCTCACCTTGTTTGCTGTTCTGTTTTGACCATCTTATTTCTCAACCTCACCAACTCACATCTTGAACTCCTCCTCTTTCCATCCCCCTCCCTTACACCTCTCAGGTTTTGGTCCATTTTCCTGCGTTTTGTGGACCGCGTTTCTTCTCCACACCTCGGCTTTCGGCAGGTCACGTGACCTCCCGGTTTGTTCCTCGGGGCGAAACCGGACCTGCGTCGTTAGTGTGGTTCGTGTGCTTATGTAATCGAGGCCTGTAACCTTTTTTTTCGCTCTGAGTCATTAAGCTGTGTGCGGGTAAAATTTCCATGCAGAGATGGGGCTGTAGTTGAAGAGTTTAGTAACTTTAAATTAGTTGAGAGTTTTGTTGAAAGTAATGAGGATGTCTAAACAAGGTGGTTATTTGATCTTGGGGATATATTGATGTATCGGAGTGCTTAGAAATGCTGTCTGTATAGTCTGAGAGCTCATTCGGCCCATTTCTGATACTTTTTTCTCAGAATGAGAATCCTGTTGTGCATCTAAACCGAGAGGTGTATATCGAACATGGCTGGACATTCACAGAATGTGGAGGTGGAGAAAAGAAGGTGAAGAAGAGAATTGCACGTGACAAGGGGTGAAACCAGAGCAATAACAGAGCTCTTTTCAGGTTTCCTTGAAGTTTTCCGATTTTTTCTCCATTTTACAAGCAGACATTCTCATTTGCAGCTTGATATGATGATCTACAGGTCTATCAACCTACAAGTAGAAGTATCAATACGCGTCAGATACGAGACATGAATAACAACCAGTAGAGCACCAGATGATCTACAGTTCCGTTACTTTTTCTTCCGTAGATTCCCGCGGAAAAATCGACTATCTCTCAACGTCGAGATTAGAAAGTGCTACTGTACAAGTATCCGTAGTCTTCTCCACACAAACTCAGTCTGTTGTGTGGGGTAGTTTCAGTTGGGGAAGGGTGTGTGTGTCCAAGATGAATCAAGTGACGAACAAGGTAGCACATGGGTTGAAGTAGCGTCAGTTGATTGAAAAAATGAGCCCAAACATAGACAGGGCTACTTCTACCAAAATGCTTGTACTCACACCCCAGTATGTTCTGTCTATGTTCAGATTGTGGGGTAAGACATCAATCTATGACTTGACAATGAAGGCCTTGTCTTGGAAAAATGTGGGGTGAATTACTGATGACGAAGAGCGGAGGAGGTCGGAGGGTAGATGAGGCAGTATATTGGTTTCGAATCCGCCATCAAGACGTAAAATCTATCGTACCTGCTTTGACGTGCGTGGTTGAGAGGTGGAAGGTCTTTTACTGAGAGAAGCTACTGGTTGTCAGTAAAGTGCAAATAATGAGCTCATTAAAACCGAGAATTGTTTGTACTCGTTCTCATGAGAATTACACTGTTCATATACCCACTTGACATTACTTCGGACAGCATCACCAAATCTCTTTTTCGTGTCTCCACTCAATGAGGTCAAAAACGGTATTCTAATGTTCTAAATCAGTTGTCGAGAAAAAATAATTCTCTTCTCTTTCTCACCCCACAGCGCAACGGTAACTCACTAATATTCTCGTTAGCATGTTTTGGTGACAGCCTCACGGTGCCAGGGGTTTAGCACACGATAACATGCGTCTCCAGTGCTTATAGTGCAAAAATACATACAGTGAGTGCAGGTCAAGCAAGAAGATAACGAGAAGATATAAATCCATGAAGCAGATCACCAGATAACACTTGAACAACCACCACAAACCACACTCCCCCTCGCTCACTCATCACCCCTCCTGACAGTGTCAATCTAGCAAGTGCTAGCTGGCTAGTAGGCCCCGCTTTTCCCCACAACCGGCCTAGACAGCAATAAGCAGACCATCTATCATAGCTATAGACAATAGTGCTTTGTGATCTCGGCCGAGAGTGGGGAATAATGGAAACGGCGCTTGGGGATTTTTTTATCAGAGAAAAATCGTAAAAAATCTATATGATTCTTACTTTCATCCTCAGATACCACTCTACACCTTCACTCACAACCTCAACAACAAGTGACAGGGGCCCCTCTGTGTTTTAGACTGACTTCTGTTTTCTTTCTCTCGTCTTTTCGTGTGGGTGTCGATGTAGAGTTTAGACCCAATTTTAAGCGAAGACGAGGAAGAGAAATGCTCTGATTTGGGCGTTTCGGCGGCGATTTTCATAGGAAAAAGTACACAAATCACTTGAGACAACCCCTTCCACCTTTTCTGCAAACTAACTTTCCCCCTATCTCTTTCCCCCATCCTTTTACGTCACTCTGTCACCCACAAAATAAGCTCCTCAGCCGTATACGATAAAGCGCATTGTTGAAGCAGACTTGTCGACGTCACTGAAAAGTCGTGTCAGGGATATAAAATGAGCGAGTCGTCGGGGCTGGAGAGGCGCAAAAAACCGCTGACTCAGCCAAAATGAACGTCATACCCGTATCGGAGCTCTCTCCAATGGACCAGTTTCTGTCCATTCTGCCGAGACTGTTTGAGGGTAACGGAAACCTCGCTCCTTTGGTGAACCTGGTTCCCTTTGGAGTCTTTTCGACCATTCTCGAGTCGCCGTACGGTCCAGCTCTTCTGCAAGTGCTCAACGGACAAGATACCTTTCCTCTAGAGTACTCGGATCGTCTTCTGTCTCTGTTTCCCATTCCCCCTCATGCCATGACAGGAACAGGCATTCTGAAGATTGTGGGAATGGCACACAAGACGGTCGGAGACAGTGTGCCCATGTACGTGCTGGAGATTGTGATGACGACGCAGTTCAACATTTTCGGCAACTTTCCCCGCAAACACATTGACACCGTTCCCTGTGCCCTCTTTCTCATTCTCAATGCTATACTTGCGTTTGCCAACTTCTACGTGTTTGCACGCGGGTACATGCGAAAACACAACTTCTACCTGATGTTCGGTCTGGGCTGGCAGTGTCTGTTTAACTGTCTGGGATTCGGAATGCGATTGGGCTGGGCTCAAGACATTCTGTATCTGAGACTGGGTATCGGTTCCACGGTGTTCATCATTGCTTCGATTGTGTGTATCAACTTTATGAACTTCATTCTGGCCCATAGGATTCTCACATACAGACATCCGGAAACAGGAGACGCCACCTGGTTTGCCTGGATGATGATTCTCGTCTACCTGACTTTCTGTGGAGTTCTGATGATGGCTATCACGACCCAGATTTCCATCTTCTCGTACTTCCTTGACTACGCACACTGGAGACAGGCGACAGGAGGAATGTGGGCATCCAGTATCCTGATTGTCTTGTTTTCAGCAGGTGGAGTTTTCATCATCATTGCCGCCTACATTGTGCCTCGAGGAGCCATTCCTCTCCACCACAAGAGTCGTCTGAGACTCTCTGCTACTAACATTGAGTCCTACGGTCTGTTCTACTTCCCTCCTAAACACTCGCAGGTGATTCAGTACAAGCAAGATCCCGCCATGAAACTCGATTCCGGACAGCTGGCTGCCCGAACCATCAACGGCAAGGACTTGCACACCTCGGCTCTGTTGGTCATTTTCACGTCGCTCATTCTGGCAGGAACAGCTGCGATGAGATGTGCCACCATCATTATTGGAGACAGATGGGAACCCAACGCCAAGTTCATCTACAGCCAGGCTGCCTTCTACATTGGTTTTGGAGCGTTTGAGGCGATCTGCAACATTCTTTTCTTGTTATTCAGAGTCGACCTCAGATTCTACATTCCCGACTGGCCCAAGAAAGGAAGAGGAGGTATTGTGGTCAACAGAGACACTGGAGAGTGGGTGAAAGACGTGGATGTTGAAACAAGAGGAGACAGACGAGACTTTGTGTTTGTCAACGTCCCTCAGCCTCTTCCTACCAAAGAGTGGACTCCTCCAGACGACACTAACACGTACGGAGACCTCAACAGTGAAGCCAGATCGTTTGAATTCGACGAAAAGGAGAAACTCGCGGTGGTGGAAATCGTGCCTGTGCCTTCAGAAGAAGAGATTGAAATGCCAAAGACTCCAATGATGCCAGACAAGACCTACGTGACGCTTCATAGCAAGAGTCCCCAGAGTATCGTTCCCTCTTACGCGTCTCCTAGAACGTATGCCAACGGAAAACAGATCGCCAACGGAGGTATCGAAGGAGTCATCATGACTGTAAAGGAACCTATCAAGGAACCTGCCAACGAAACTATTCCTGGAAACCCGCCCACTCTAGCAGCTGCAGCACGTCCCACAGTTGTTTCGCCTCCTCCAGTAGCCACCACTCCAGCTACTCCCACTCTTCCTGTTCTTCTGGAAACAGTCGAGTCGGGCTCTTCTCACCGTTCCTTCTCTCCAAAGAGTCCAGAAGTTATTTCGATGCCTTCCCCTCATTATTCAGACTACAGCTACTACGCCAGACCCTACGAGGAGCGTCGTAGCGAGTTCTATGACCATTAATTTAATTTAATTTTTATTTATTGACCAGCAGAAATAGTAGAGCTCACAACTCATCCGTAAGAGAAGATGAAGACACCAGAATCTGAAAGTATATAGATTAAAAGATAAAGAACTCAGTGAGATCTTCAGATATTCAATATCCCTTCTCAAAACGCCAAAATCGTCGCCGGAATTTTTCGCCATTTTCGAGGTCAAAAAGATCCAATAAGGTTTGATTTTAACTTCCGCTCCCGGTGGCCAAGCTGGTTTAAGGCGCGAGACTGTAATGGTACAATTGTAATCTTGAGATCGGGCGTTCGACTCGCCCCCGGGAGATTTTTTTGCCAGAAAAGTCGTTAAACGACACATTCACGGCTTCGTACTTTTTTCTCAGTATTACCACTTCTAGTGAATGTCTTGGGTTTAGCCCCAAAAATTCGATCTTCAATGAAGCTTAAACTGCTTGTCTGAGTAACAGATCAAAGACGAAGGATTACTAATCTGTCTGATTTATGATCGCAAAAAGAATCGCGACTCTTGTCACGTGACACTCCGATACGGGGAATCGAACCCCGGTCTCCACGGTTCTCAGACATGAGAGCGTGATGTGATAGCCCCTACACTATATCGGATTGGTGAGATCCGCGACCGTTGGGTCTAGAAAGGGAGAAAAAAGGACATTTTTTCCGCGAAAAAAATGGAAATATTGAGAAGATGGCAGTACATAAGAGATGATCTGGATTCTGAGAGTCTGAATGTGTGTTTAAACTAATAAAACTCTTGCGAAATGTCCCTTATAGCTCACGTCTAAATCTGCACTTGGGATTGTTGCAGTGCATGAGCGTATACCGAAGTACAGGTAGATGTTAGATACATGATTGACATTATATGGGTAAGAGAGAAAGCAACCCTTGGTACCTCTTGCTAACCACAACCCCCAATGACTATGGTTATAGACTTTGGTCGAAAAAATGCGTTTGGGTCGAGACTGGTGAATCTAGAACGTTATGAACAAGGCTGTCGACAACATCCTGAAGTGGTTCAACAAAAGGAGACGTATGGAGTGGTCGTCAAGCTCACCTGTAGGGCTTTAGAGACATACCGCATATGAAAAGATGGAGAGATAAAAGGGATAGACGTGCAGAAATCCCTGGAGGTGACCTTCAGGTACAGAATCACTAACTAACCCTGACTAACCTTCAACCGTATCATTGCCACGAGCGGCATTGATGAAGGCGCGGATGGGTTCATCATCCTCACGAGCTATGCGCATATGGCCCTTTTGGATCATGAGACCAGTTTCACTCATTCGGGCGAAAACCTTCTCGAGATGAACCAAGTGTTCGTTCCAGGTGTCGGAGTAGACGACCATGTCATCCAAGTACACCTGGACAAACTCGTTGTAATAGTCCTCAAAAATGACTCTAATGCGCTGCCACTTGCGGGTGCTAGGCTTAGTAACCACTAGGGGCTCCCGAACTTTCATTTGGGTGAGGTCAAGAGTCGAGATGAATCGAAATTTAGATCCATCACAGGCATTTGGCTTTGAAGTCGCTGGTTTTGTGGTCGCAGTGGCAGTACCGGTGTGCTTGTTGGAGGACGTTGCAGGCTTGTTCGAGGGAGTCGCAGGCTTGTTGGATGAAGTTTCAGACTTGCTTTCGGACAGGCGTTTCTCACGTTCGTACTGGAGATAAGTCGGAAACAGGACGGTCATGAAGCGCTTGTACTCAGGACTGTCTTTTTCGATACCCTTCGATAGGATAGATTCCGAGTACTTTCGTTTAAGTTCGACTTCGAAACTGTCGACGGCTTCAGATTTGTTGGACATGATGAAGAGATCAAATCAGCAATCGGATCTCTCCATTCAATGGTGTATTGGGGTAAATGTCGTGTCAGTATCGTACAGTAGTCAAACTCTCCTCCACATGAGAACTCTGTTTGCCTCACCACTCCGTGCTTATACTGGTGGGGTCATGGTACCCCTCTCAGCCCCAAAAGTCTAAGAAATCGTGCAGCCTTCATAGCTATAAAAGGAGACCGTCTTCTCAGATCTCTTCCTAATAAGTTTTCCATAACTCTCAATTACTAGTAAGCCATCTTGACCTTCCTTAACAGGTCGAAACCTTAACACCCTTTGTTATCAAGGTTTACCAAGATGGAATTTTCAACCTAAAAAAAACCTGGAGAAGCAGAAATACTGTAGAGAATACGAATGTCCAGGAGCAAAAAAGAAATGGTCCCTAGCAGGATCGAACTGCTGATCTTCGCGTTGCAAAGAGGCTAACTTCTTATTAGCACGACGCCTTAACCAACTGGGCCAAGGGACCGTTTTTTTAACTTATCATCAATACATTATGCATATATGAGGGACGAAACCTTATTCCCGGCCTCCTCGGGAAAACGCTCCAGACAAAACCCATCCGAGATGGGACCCGGCCCATTTTTCTCCGGCCTCCTCGAAGATGGGTGTAATGCTCAGTCGATGTGTGCTGGAGCACATCGAACTGGCGGCAGTGTGACAAAGACTGCTTGGCCTCTAACTATAACTCATGTCGGTCCATCAGCCGCAGCCGAATACTTCCAGTTGAGTCACAGCGCTTGACCGTTTTTTTCTTAAGAAAAAAAAGTGGCCAGGGAAATCTGAATTCCGACATATTATTCGGGCGAATTTTTGCAGGAAAAAGACAACCGGAGATCGGGGGTGGGATCTAAAGCGTTTCCAAACCCTTCTTCAGTCTTCTATTTCACTTCCGACTCGATTTGAGTGACTTATAGTCATTCCTCATAAGCGCTTACATAATCACTGTAGATCAAGTTAAACTACACCTTTCTCGATTCAATCACACTCTTACATATATAGCTGTTCACAACTCTTCTAGCACACATCCTCGACCTTCTCTTCGTCTCCCTTGACTCCGAGATCCACAACGAGGTTTCGGTAGAACTGGTCGAACAGCATATCCATGCAGAGACCGGTAACTACAGGATCGTATCGTCCCTTTGAAGACTCGTCTCGAATGAAGGCGTGCTGCGCTCCAGCAACTTCCAGGAAGGAGAAAAAGACACCATTGTCTCTGAGAGTCTTTCGAATAAGGTCTCGTCCCTCAGGAGGCACATGGTTGTCTTTGGTGCCGAAAACGAGTGTAAATTCAGCATTCTTGTTGAACTCGTTGCTTCGTTTGAGCGAATCATCGTTCTTTCCGAGACCCAGAGAGTGGGAGTGGATATCGGTAGCAAAGAAGGTGAAGACAGAGGTGACTCGTTTGTCCAGAGCCGCTCTGAAGGCCAAATGGCCACCCAGACACATTCCAGTAGCGCCAATTCGGCCGGTGCAGTTGTCCAGAGATGTCAGGTAGTCAATTGCAAGTTTGTTGTCCTCGTCATACGACTCCAGAGGCTTCTCAATCTTGTACTTGTTACCAAGATCGGTTCCAGGAACGTCATAGGCCAGAGGCTCGGGTCCGACAAAGTTGTGGTAGATGGAAGGAGCAACAACAATGTATCCTCGACCAGCAATCTGCTGAGCAACTCGAGACACAGGACCAGTGACCTGGTAGATCTCAGAGTAGACCAGAACTCCAGGGAACTTGGCATTGGGGTAGCCAGGGATAGAGGGGGTGTACACAAACAGCCGGAGAGTGGTGCCGTAGGACGTTTTGACGTCGTGGTAGGATTCCTTGATGAGCATGGTGGGCAATTGAGTGGTGTTGAGGAGTGTAATATGATGTTACAAGAGTTGGACATGACCTTACAGTTCCGAGGCATACATGAAAAGCTTATTTGGGCTAACCGAGAGACTAAGTAAATGAGTAAGTAAACTCTCAAGTGAGTAGTTGGAGATGAGGAGACTCTCAAAGCTTGGAAAAAACACAGAAATCGAACTCATCAGGAAAACTGGCTATACCGGCTTATGATCTCTAACTACTGGATGTACCACCTTTCCTCTAATGAAGTGCTTCTAGCCCCTCTACGCAGCTACAACCTAGTTGACCTCAGACATTTCTTCACACATATATTCTCTATAAAGGATTGAACCGCCCGCAAAACTGGCAGCTGATGCCGTTCTGATTTTCGTCCTGCCACTCGTTACGCAGCAACCGCGACTGCGACCACTGCTGGTGGTGGGGATGCTGGTACTGACCAGAATGCATCTGGTTAGGAGGCTGATGGTACTGACTACCGGGAGAATGACGAGACCCATAGTCATGCCCCACAAACGAGTTCCGGTCACTCTGACGTGAAGGAGGAATGCTTCCTCGACCATCGTAGCCTGAACCACGCAGTTTGCTCTGGTGATGGTACGAACCAGTGGTGTTGGGAGCACCAGTCACAATAGCTGTTCCCGAACTCGCAGCTCCACCCCGACTCTTGCGCACTATCAGCGGCTGAACCTGCTCATTGTAGCTGTGAGCCTCTGAGGACAGTCTCGAACTCAATGGAGAAGCCAGCTTGGAACCGAGATCAGGCGACATGACGTGGTTTTCGTCTGTACCCATCTGCGAAAAGGTCTCAACTTCAGCCGAGTAGTCTGTACCTCGCGACTTCATCTCCTGAGGGTTGCTTCTGCTCACCCTTCGCTCCTTGAGCGCCATCTCTGTGTCCCTAGCTTGAGTAAGTGCCTGTTGAGTGTAGGGAGAGAAGGAAGCTGAAGGGGGCTGCGGGTAGATGCTGGAAGAAGAGGAGAACTGGCGGAAATGAGAGGGATTTGTAGACATGCCACCACTTGCATCTCGGAGTTCGCCAGGCTGAGTTCTGAACTTGTGACTGAGTCGTGAAGGTTCGATTTTGGCGCGACTGTTGGTGGTTCTGATTGTAGTGCCCTTTGTGTCGAGTCTTGTAGACTGGGGTCGTTTTGACGAGGTGCTCTTTGCTCCGCGTTTAGAGGTAGCAGGTCGAGATCCTCTTGAACTCAGACTCTTGCCCTTGCTTTTAGCCCTCTCGGCTTGTTGGACCACTGGAGGCACAATCTTTTCCAACTCCTCTTCTTTCGATTTGAACAGGGACAGGAAACCCTTCAGTTTGTTCTTTTTGACGGACGCCGAGGACCTGCTGGATTTGATTGAGCGAGAACTGCCAGCAGACTTGAGCGTTCTCAGCGTGGGAGTGTCTGATTCTGCAGCTCCAGACAGAGACTTGATGCTGGCAAACGGCTTGTACACGTTTGCCTTGCTCTCTCGCTCCAGATCAGCCAGAAACCGTCGTCCCTCCTTTGTGAACACAAAGTACGCTTGAATTTGCAGAAATCCCGCATTGTATCCCTTGTGTCTGAGAGGTGAAGAGAACGTCGACGGCTGCTCCATCTGAAGTTCATTGACGTCCAGCGAACAATGACCGATGCTCTTGTTGTAGTTGTCGTCGATGCCGGCAAAGCGAGCAAACACAGAAAGCGTCACTCGTCGTAGCGGATACGTGTGGGGCTCGACACGCAGTTCGAGACTCTGACCCCATCTGATTCCAGGCAGATTTCGTCCTCCAGACTCGACTTTGTGTCCGCAAGTAGACACCGAGGTGAGGGTGTTGGACACGCCGACCGAGATGAAGAGCTGGGTTCCTCCACGTTCCAGATCCGCGTATTCGTCTGGTATCACCAGATTGTCCTGAGTTAGAGGTATCACTGAGAGGGTATCACGAGGTACGTACCAGTCGTTCCACGATCACAAACAGTGATCCGATAGCGACCATGGGGTATTTGTGTTTGGTGTGTGGATATCTTTTGTCTGTTTTCAAGTGTGGTAGTGGTGAAGTGGAAGTGTAGTTTGGATCACTTTAATCATAACACACACAGAAAGAATAAGGTGTTGTGAAATAGAGTGGAGGTGGGAATTTGTGGAATTAAAATAAATGGGTAAAAATAGGGTAAAAATAGGGTAAAAACAAGGTGAATAAACGGAGGAATATTATGAAAAAGAAATAACAGGACCAAATAAGAGGAACTATTAATTACACCCTCACACAATAATAGCTGCACATATTAATAACTGCCGTTGCCGGTAATAATAAGCGAGCATATTAATCAGGCACACCTATATGCAGTGCGGCTTCCGACGGAACGTTCCGTACAGGTCGAAATACGAGAACTAAAATCTAGGAAAGCGGATTAGCACGTCAAAACTTCAACCAATCAATAATCAAAGGACAACCGCCAAGGATCGTCCCCTGCGCTCTCTGACCCCTATCTCCTGACCCCGCTGCATCGTGACTCAGTGCCAAACACTGATGTTATGCATATGAATTCATATGACCCCCACAGTTTAGTTTCAGTCTGGCCCCCACGTGTAACCGATCTGAGTGGTCAGATATGGTGAGTAAGCGAACCCATAAGTGAACTATGATCTGATAATGACATTGAATAAGAGAATACAAAAAGATCTGTTCTTGTTTCGTCTGAAAAAGACGACTATTCGACAACTCCATCTCCCCCTCCTCATAACTCCGCTAACGGCACCCCACATAACTCTATCTTCGTGCAGAGTAATGATAAGTGCATATATATACACTCTGGGTCTCTTTCAACCGCTCCAACTTGACATCGAGCGACTCAATTCACACAAAAGTCTCGTCAATCAACTAAACCCGCTCCCCTCATCATGTCCCCACGGTTCTCACGACGATCGGTCGTCCATTCGACCAAGGGAATGGTTGCATCTACCCAGCCCCTGGCCTCCGCTATCGGCGCTCGGGTTCTGGATAACGGTGGAAACGCCGCCATGGCTGGAATTGCCGTCGCTGCTGCTCTCAATCTGCTCGAGCCTCACCAGACCGGTGTGGGAGGCGACATGTTTGCTCTCTTTTACGATGCCAAGACCAAGAAGGTCGAGGGACTCAACGGATCAGGCCGATCTCCCAAGGCTCTGACTGTCGACTATCTGCGAAAGCATGGCGTTGAGGGACCCAGAATCCCGCTCAAGTCGCCCCATACTATTACTGTGCCTGGAGCTGTGGCTGGATGGTGCGATATCTACGAGAAATGGGGCAACAAGAAGCTCTCCATGGCTGAGATTCTCGAACCTGTGGCTCAACTAGCCGAGGAAGGTGCTCCTATTTCCGAGGTCTCTGCTACACTGTGGAAAGACCACGGCCACAAACTGCTCACCACCGAGTCTGCAGGAGCTGATCTGCTTGTCAAGGATAGCTCTTCTGAGTCGGGATACAGAGCTCCCCACTCTGGAGAAATCTTCAAGAACCGCGGTCTGGCTGCTGTGCTGCGAGAGATCGGATCCAAGGGCCGAGACGGTTTCTACAAGGGCTGGGTGGCTGACAGTATTCTTGAGATTCTGAAAAAGCGAGGATCTCTCATGACTCGAGAGGATCTTGAGAGCCACACTTCCTCCTTCGTTGAACCCATCGCCATCGAGGTCAAGGACGACATCAAGCTGTGGGAACTGCCTCCCAACGGCTCGGGTCTCGTTGCCATCATCGCTGTGGGTGTCATCAAGGCTCTGGACCGTCAGGGCAAGATTTCTCTCGAGGGTCTCAAGCTCAACTCTGCCGAGTACCTTCATGTGGCCGTTGAGGCGCTCAAATTCGCCTTCCGAGAGGCCGACGAGTACGTGTCGGACCCCGATCACCACGACGTGTCTCTGGAAGAGCTTCTGAGCGAAACCAAGTACGACGAGCTTGCCAAGCGGTTTGATACCAGCAAGATCCACCCCAACTACGACGACAACGTGATCAACCCCATCCACAAGTCGGACACCGTCTACTTTGCCATCACCGACCGATGGGGCAACGCCTGTTCGTTCATCATTTCCATTTTCGACGGCTTTGGCTCTGCCACTGTCCCCGAGGGCACTGGTTTCTGTCTCCAGAACCGAGGACTCAACTTCAACCTCACCGAAGGCACCCGAAACTGTCTTGCAGGAGGAAAGCGACCCTACCATACGATTATCCCCGCTATGGTGACCAAGGGCGACGATCTGTGGGCCTGTTATGGAGTCATGGGTGGCTTCATGCAGCCCCAGGGTCACGTTCAGGTGCTGCTTAACATGATTAACTTTGGCCTGGACCCCCAGCAGGCTCTGGATGCTCCCCGATTCTGTCTCTCTGCTGGTAAGGGAACCGATGTCGGCCGAGGTACCCACGGACCCTGCAGCAAGCACGAGACGGTGGTGAACCTCGAAGAGACCATTGACCCGGAGGTGGTCGAGACTCTTAAGAAGCTCGGTCATACCGTCAACGTCGTGTCTGGAGAAGACGCTTGGGCTCTGTTTGGACGAGGTCAGGTGATCAGACAGGACGAGGAGGGTGTCTACCATGCAGGCAGTGATCCTCGAGGTGACGGACAGGCCGTTCCTATTTTACTTTAGTGGGGAGTGGTGAATGATTTGAATGAATTACGATGAGTGAATAGCAGCAACTGTAGAGGTGTAGGCTCGAAAGATAGAGATCGTACCGGAAGGAAGGTGTAAGTATCATTGTACAACTACCGGTAGACAGCTCCAACAATGGAGGAACATGTAGAAGACATTCGTTGCCGTTCAGAAAATTTCAATCACACGATGTTTGGATCAAAGCATGACAATATGTGACCACTCAATGGGCATCTGCATGCAGCCATAGACCTCAACATTCTAACGAGTAACAAGTCTCTACACAAATGTTCTATGAATAGCAAGAGTTGTTTACCATTCTCGTTTGTAACAGTTGTTTACTGTTCTTCATCTGTAACAATTGCTTACTACCCCACTTGTAACAAGTTGTTTACTCGTACGAGGCAGCTCTGTTTACCCGTTTGATCCGTGAATAATTTCTGTCACTCAACCACGGCACTGCAAGTAGCCGACCCCAGTCGTTTCATACATGAAAACGTCCGACAAGTAGGTTGTTTGAGAAAGTCTTAGGAATGCTGTTACGGCCGCTTGAGTCTCAGGAATCTCTATTAATAGCTGTTTACCAGCAGCAGCCATCTGCTTTAGGATGTTTGACTGCCAACTTGGTAACGGGAACTTCGGCCCATACTTGAAGCAAGACATGTCTAAGAAGACTGCGGTGTTTCTCGTTTCACAAAACGAATTGCAGCTGTTCAAACTACAAGCACAATTATTCTACTCGTACTTGTGCTACCTATCAAGCCCACCGTTGTACGTCTCCACAGGTAGATCTCAATCTAAACAGATCTACCGATCTACGAGAGTGGAGATGTAACGGTGGAAAAGAGATCGAATAAACAGAATCACGAGAAATACCCATGTATTCGGGCAGAGACCTTTTCGGAGGTTTTATCTCTCGGGGATATATCCCTATTGGGTTTGTCTGTTTCTCCACGGTTTCTGAGACATCTGATGAGTAAACAGAGTGAAACTAATTAGACGTGGAGTGGTTAGCGTGCAGGGATTGTCACAACAAAACAGCGAGCGGTATGAGTGAACGACACTAACAGGTGCACCACATCGGACACTCATATCAACGGCTATCAGTTATATGGCTATCACGACCATCAACCTCACCTCCACCTTATGCACTTGACATCTCTCTCGCATGCTGTAAGATCTGATACACGCACCAGTGCAAAAAGCAAAGGGTCTGAGTTGAGCCAGACTTTAGCTGTGGACCAGGGTCGGTGCGTGGAAGAGTAAAACGAGTGTAAAAATAGAACATGAAAATAATGGGAAAATATCAAAAATCCTGCCAAAATCACCAAAAATCGTCCCCTCATTCCTCAACCGTCTATTCCACCTCTTCTGACGTCATCATTGCTCACATGAATTACGCGAGCGTGTCTTCTCCTAGATCAGCAGGCTGTGTAGGTTTAGGTTACGTCATGGAGAGGAGTAAGGGATTAGGCTAATGTTGAATAACGAGCTGAGACTGAGGAGTGAGAGCATGTCTAAAACACCATGAGTAAACAACAGCACTCTGAGGCACACTTGTCGAGATCACCGTACTCGCGTATTTACCGATTGTCACCCACCCCAATTCTATTAATAGATTAACTTTCGCGCTGCATTCTCTTACAGAAAGCAAAGCTTGGGACGCTTGAGACCCTCTTGTCTGCTCTGTCGAACAAACAGCTGTCTCTCATGTCTCGACACGACCAAGACACGCTTCACGCCAAACGGTGCAGGGAACGGATGCGGTAGTAAACAGTAAATAGAGGTGCGAGAGGGTGCAGATATTATGAGCTCTGTGATCGAGCAACAAGTTAAACCGTGTACGTTCAGTAGCATGTCCAAATACAGAGATTTTCATAAATCCTTTGCACGTTAACTTCTGCCAGTCTAAAACGGCATACGGTGATATCCCTGACTAAGAGTAAACATGATTACAAGTGGAAAATCCGACCCTCTCAAAGCGTATCCCCAAACGGAACCCCACCATCCGATATTACCGCTAACGTGCCTCCACCTCCGGTTGCAGAAACCTGCTTAAATTGGACTGCACCCCGAACCTTGCATGATGGTGATGTCAGGGGAATGCACAAAGCGATGGATTTGTATTTCGTTCATCATTCAGTCCTCAAAAGAATATGTTTATACGGGCACGAGCACTTTCCTTCCTTGTAGAGTCTCGTTTAAGACCCCCTCAGTTCCCCTCCCTCCCCTCTTTCTCACTGCCCAGTGATCGCCGGGTGTAACTGTCGATCGTAGCGGATTTTCCAGTGTAACTTTGGTACGGAGGGTGTAAGCTCGGCGGTGAACATCTTTCACGCCCTGTTCACACCGGCCCTGCATTGAGAGGTCTCATATATATCGGCGAGACTTCCAGACTTGGTTGTTTCATCAAACCCCAGATCAAACACCAAAACACAACACAGATCATAACGACAACTTATAAGACTTTCGAATTCTCATTACAAGACTACAATCAACCTCATCTCCATCATCTTCTACAATATGAAGTTTTCTCTTGTCCTGCTTGCCTCTGTGGCTCTGGGACTCCCTACCATCGATGCCGACTACCACTCGTCTGTCAGCCAGGTCTGGGACATTGTGGACAAGTACAGCGCTCTAGGACACGCTCAGCTCGAGTCCCGAGACGTTTCTGATCTCGACGCCGACATCAAACACAGATACCTCGTGACGTTCCGTCAAAACGCTACCCAGCAGGAGATTACTCAGCACTTCAAGGACGTGGACCAGTGGGTGAGTTCAGGCAAGGATAAGCGAGATCTGGGCTTCACCCAGCTGATCGAGGGCGCCTTTTCGTCCGTTTCGCGAAGTTCCCATGTTCTCAACGCCTTTGCTGCCTCTGATTCGTCTCCCTTTGACGGCTACTACGGCAAGTTTGACAACGAGACCGTGGCCAAGGTCGAGAAGTCGAGCATAGTTGATTCTGTCGAGTCTGACACGATCCAGACGTCGCCCAGCTTCAACGGACACACTCTGCCCAAGGAGGAGGCTGCCGAGGACAAGGACAAGGCTGCTGCTCTCAACGGCTTTGCTACAGTCACTCTCATCAAGCAGTTCACCAAGAACTGGGGTCTGGACCGAATCTCGCACGTGGACAACGACATTCCCGACGCTGCTGGCGGCAACTACTCGCTCATCCCCGAGATGGAGTACATCTACGGCGGCTCCAAGCACGACACCGTGGCTTATGTGCTGGACACAGGAGTCAACGTGACCAACAGCGGTTTTGGAGGTCGAGCCTCGGAGCCTGTCAAGTTCATTGAGGGCGAGCCTCCCGGAGACTACTCTGGCCACGGCACTCACGTGGCTGGTATCCTCGGATCCACGACCTTTGGAGTCGCCAAGGACGCCAAGATTGTCTCTGTCAAGGTCCTCAACATGGGTAACGCTGGTCCTACCTCGTCTGTTGTCAACGGCCTCAACTGGATTGTGCAGAACAACAACGCTACGCGAGCGGTCATCAACTACTCGGCCACCGGCCCCGTGTCCAAGGCCATGAACCAGGCGTTTGTCAAGGCCGTGGAGGCGGGTATCACCGTCGTTGTCTCTGCCGGCAACTTCATGAAGGACGCCTGCAACTACTCGCCTGCCAACCTGGGCTCGGTGATCGACGGCGCCATTGTTGTTGCTGCCTCCGATCAGCACGATAAGTTTGCAGTCGGCACTTCCTGGGGCTCCAACTACGGACGGTGTGTCAATGTGTTTGCTCCTGGAACTGACATCCCCTCGCTACACTGGAAGGACGAGAACCTGGTGTTCTTCGACTCTGGTACGTCCATGAGCGCCCCCTTTGTGTCTGGACTCGTGCTCTACCACCAGTCGCAGGCCGAGAACCCCATGTCTCCTAAAGACGTGGCCGACAAGATCATCAACTCCAACCCCGGCAAGATCCAGAGCCCCATGCAAGATACACCCAATGGACTGGCCTACAACCAGGCGCTCGGAGACGCTCCTCCCCCCTCTACCACGGACCTTGGCCCCAAGATTCCCACCGGTCAGCCTCTCAACTAGACGAGTCAGAGGGGCTGGTAAGAATGGGGTTAGGAAGGAGTAAAGGTAGTCTTTAGAGGTCAAATTGAGCTGCTAAAAGACAGATATAAATATCCTGGCAGTCCTCAACTGTCCAATACCCCCCAAATACCCTTCTTCACATTAATATATTTTCTTTACATTAAAATGTCCATTTTCATAGATGATACACCGGTCTCGTATTCCAGCACATTTCCCAATATTATGCCCCATTATGCCCCATTTTGCCTGTGTGTGTTATTTCAGCTCTTCTCATTTACCACACATGACTGGAAGTTAATTTGGGGCGAGAGAAGTGGGGGGCTTGGAATGGCCGTATCGTAGCATCAATAGAAACAAAATCGTTGCCCAATTAGAACCACATCAGAAGCAATGTCCAGTGTCTCTTTTTCCTCTCAAATCCACCAACTCTACCTATAAAACACCGCCCTCCAACCTTGACCTCCTCTCCACCTCATGAGGTTCATGCACCTTGTTCCAGACAAGGGCCTCTGCCACAACAGCACTCACCAGATGGAAAATATGTATATATAACGAGTCTGGTTTCCCCGGGGACGTGAAACCGCATGGATGGGCCCCGCGTTTCACAAATACAAGAATTCCCAGAGGCGCCCCTTCTCAATGTCACACCAGTACCAGCACACCATCCTCCAGGGCTACCACTATCTCCCTCAGAACAGTCTCGCTTACAGCCTCCCCTTTGACCAGTACGGATATCGTGATCCCCTGAGTGTGAGACAGTCCGAAATCAGACAGTTTCAGTACCAGCCTCATTATCATCAGGGCCACATTGTTCAGGTGCCTTATCCCATTGCCCACATTCCCAGACAGATTCCCGAGGAGCAGAGAAGTTTCCAAGTTCAGCCTTGCGAGTCGCAGAAGACCTTTCATCCCCATACATTCCAATCTCACCCGTCTTTTCAGAGATCGTTTGAGAGATCGATTGAAGCCCAGCCTCTTCAAGCCCAGCCCCTTCAAGCTCAGAGATCGTTTGAATCGAGACAGTCGTTCGAGTCTCAGCCTCTTCAAGCTAACAGATCGTTTGATTCACGGCAATCGTTTGACTCCCGACAGTCATTTGATTCCCAATCCTTCGACCAAGTCACTCTCCATCCCCCTCCTCCCCTGGAAGACAGAATCACTCCTCCTCCTGAACTGCACCCTGAGCTGCCTTCTTTCGCAGAACTGACCAAGGATATCAAGTGGAGACCGCATTTCGGAGTGCCCAGCTACCCAGTGTCGTCTTCTTCGTACTCTGCCTACACCCCAGACTCCTCTCCTAACTCATCTCCTCCAACTAAACCTGCTATCGAGAAGACCATGGCTCAACAAATCATCAACAGGGAGGTTACTCCTTCCAGCCAACCACTAGCCAAGCCAAAGAGAACTCGAAAGGCAGCCAACAAGGTCAGCAAGCCGGTCGCTAAGAAGGCGAACAGACCAATCAGCCCCAAGAAGGTGGCCAAAGTCTCCCAACTACTAACATCCTCTCCATCTCACATCATTCCTCTAGGTCCATCTCCCCAGTCTTCTCCACAGGCTTCCTTCCAAGCAGCTCCCATTGCACAGGTGCTATCTCCACCACAGACCGTGTACTCTTCACTTCAAAGCTCAGTTCAGAACTCAGTACAGTCCTCACCAGTTCAATCTGTTCCAGCCCAAGTCGTCTCTCCCCCAGCTCCCTCTCCAATCCCTACTCCCAAAAAGGCCAAAGCTCCTCGAGTCAGACCTCCTCCTGACCCTACTCTTAGAGACCAGCTGCGAGCCAACAATCTGTGGGAAACGGCCGAGAGACAGACACGCGAGCGGCTGTACTGCTCCAAGTGCCGTAGCTACGCGCAGAGAAGCAACTTTGAAAGCGTGGTGAAAATGGCCACCCACCTGGACACTAAACACCGGACGTTTCGGCTCAAAATCTTCTGCGACCTCCCCCAGTGTCCTCGGTCGGTCGTCGGGTTTGCCAGCAACAAGGAGAAGAACGAGCACCACAGAAAGTTCCACCAGACGGAGGACCCGCAGGCTAGTGCTTAGCCCCAAAAAGCACACAGTGTCAGTTAATTTATTTGTATGAGTATAGAAAGGGTTACAGTAGATGGTTGTAAGACAGTAAAGACAGAGCGCTACTTCAATACATCTCTGTTCTGTACTTTAAAACAACCATAATGCGCCAACAAAAGCAGGTTTCTTTTGATGTCGAAAATGAAAGGGTAGCCGTTCCTGTTCAGCACTTGAACCAGCTCACCCTCCAATATATCCCCCCATCTAAAAGGAAGCTGGGGATGGTACGTTGGCTCGACATCTTCATCGTACGGAGGATACTCAATCAAGATTTCCGAACGATGAACTGGACATGACGTTTTGGTGTGTGTATCTTTACTACCGGTAGCCAGAAATGCTTGGGTGGTGTAGAAATCGTCTTGTAAAAAGTAGTGGAACAAGCCATCGTAGCAAGCTACATTTTCGACCCTTTTGTTTTTAAGAGTGAGAACTGGAACAAAGTCCCCCGTTGCTGCCAGATAAAACAGGTCTAAGGTGTAGAACCTCAGCAAGAGGAAAACGTGAGTGCCCAGTACCTGAAACATGGGAATTTTTTCGCCTATGAGCTTTGTGCATCTGTCAGGATCAAGCCCTTCAGAACCCTTGAACTTGACAATGACTTGGTATTCGTGAGCCACTCGTGCTTCACAGTAGTGTCGGGTAGTGAGTATGACGAGTACATGTGGTAGAGACAAGACTTTGGAGCCGTAGTCGCCACGACAGCTGTATTTCGCGTTGACTTTCTCACTCAACCGCAACATGTCTTCCCGATAACTGGTCAAGTCAACCTTGATACCATGCTCGCTAGTGTACACATTGTTTTCGGGCAAATCCTCTGGGCTGAGACGGCGGTCAATGCCTTCCAACCAAGGCTCGGGGCCAAACTCCTCTTTTGTTACGCGTCTGGGTGGTGGTCTAAGAGTTGCCCTGGGTTTGAGACGTCTGCGAAGTTCGAACACACACTCTTTCCACGTTTTTCTGTGGGACAATCCGGGTTCGAACCACGGACAAAGCGGCATCAAGGTCTCCCGAAAGATGAGTTCGGAGACTGAATCTCTCCAAAGGCGGTTAGTTTGTGACAAACTGCATACAGACTCGACATCGAGGTGTTTACAGATCTCCAGGACGAGTTCTGGTGGCAACATTGTGTAGCAAAGGGGTGTAGCTGGTGACAGGTGTCATTTTTTTTTTCAGATCGATCTAATCATGGTAAGTACTGAGACCTACCGGTATGTACTAGGGTGTCAAATTTGTGAAAATAAAGCACGTTGATGTGTCGACCTGATTGTGGGAAAGACTACCGGTACATACTGTATGTACTTGTAGGTGGAAACCCCCTTTTTGTTGAAGCTGAAAGGATCAGATACATTATCGATGAACCCAGAAATGGGCTAAATGTACTTGTCTCTACAGTTGGGACTTTGTTTCGGTGGTCTAGAATTTGACAGGAGGCGCTAAAGATGGTATTTAAGTCACACTGCAACCAGGCTGTCTTGATTGTCGTTTAATTAACACTCCAGAACTGTTTCATGACTAATGTTTTGGGAATTGGAATACAGACTAACGCTAACCCGTGATAATCTCTACAACAGTTGATGCTCAAGTAATTCTACCCCTAGCTGTCTCACATCTGCCTAAGTCAAAGTAACAGTCTGTTCTTAGCCAAGACTCGCACCTCCCCAAGACCATCTACACCCCCCCCTCTAAATCATATCTTCATTGTGTATATACCCAGTCCTCTACTGAAGACCCTTGATCACCTCCTCCTGTCGCTGCTTCTGCTTGGCGTCCTCAACGCCGCCCAGAGACCGCACCTGGCCGACAATGTCCCGGGCCTTGCCAAAGTACACCTCCTGCAGCTGGTTTCGCAGCTTAGACTCCACGTCCTCCACGATGCTGCCGAGGTTGGCGATATGCTGCGTGGGCTCGTCGACGGCCATCTCTCGCTCCGTCTGCCGGGTCAGGTTGCCCGAGAGACCGAGCTTGGGCGACTTGGAGCCGAGATCGAGAATCACGGTCGAAGTGACCCGGTAAACACCCTCTCCCCGGCTGGTCTCGACCTCAAACACGTGGATCGAGTCCCAGGACGACGAGGGCGACGTCTTCTTGAGCAGCACCACGCCGGCAAAGTTGTTAGTATCGTCTCCTCCTTCTCCCTGGTCCCACAGGTACACCGAAGACACTCCTCCCTCGTAGTACAGGTCTCTGTAGATGTCAAAGGAGTCGTTGGCGAGCACCTCGAGCTTGCGCAGAGCCGCCGAAGGAGTGGGGCCGTCTGTGGCAGGCTCGTAGTCTCCAGACCACGGAGATCGGAAGGAGTCGCCGTCTCTGTTGTAGTCACAGGTCAGGTACTCCTTTTTGGTGGATTTGCAGGTTTTGACGCCGAGCGGCTGGTCCACGGAGGACAGCAGATCCTCGGCCAGTTCGGGGGCAATCTTGCACAGCGAATTGAGGTTGGCGCTGACGTTTTTGGGGTCCAGTCGTCGCAGAAGAGACAGAGCAGCGTCGTATTGTTCGTCAGACTGAGTTAGCGGGGTGGAAGAATTGAGGTCACGTGATCACCGTGGAATGGATCACGTGACGTCAATTGACAGCAGTGGGGTATTTTTGGCTGTCTTTCGTACTCACCATGATGTTGTGATGATGGTCTCGATACCAACTGCTGTTAACACCGCATGCATTAGTCGTGCGTTACTTTGAGAGTTTATTCGAGGAGGGGAGATTGGAACAAGATGGGATAACTAAATAGGGTGATGGAGGGTGAAAAGGCAATAATGATAACCCAGGGCAGCTCAGTCAATGACGGTGTTTATTTGTGAGTTGTTATTATGTCACTACCACCTCTGTAGCTCGAGTTGTAGACCCTGTAGTGTCTCAACTACTTTCCAACTATAAGGTCAACTGAGTCTTATTGTCCCAACAAATGTAAACCCTTCCTCAGAGGCACCTCAAACCTGTAGTCAGCATCGTTCATAACCTATCACCATAAGCCATCAGTGCTGATATAATCGTGTCATTGCATTACAAGCATTTTCTATTCCACAGTTCACGTGACGCGACACGACTCACCCACCATTATACTCCGGAGTTAATCCAGTCGTGTTATCTACCATATACTGGAGTGACTGGTACAATATAAACAAAGATAATACGTCTCGATTATAGATTGGGTCGCTTTCTGTTCAATCACCAAATACACCTTCATTCTCCCCTTTCATTGTCTTCTCATATCAAGAGTACCCCCCTCTTCGCTGTCCCCTAACCCTATGCATTATCGTGCATGTCTCAACCTACTTGATGGAGCAACTAAACATCTTGACGATACTTTTGGACCGATGAAACACCTCTATCCAGCGCTGATTTCGGCGTTGCTGGTGTTCCTGGCGCTCGCCACGCCCTCACAGGCCGCAGGATGCAGTATATACGGCAACTGTGGCAAGAAATCAATGTTTGGCAGTGAACTTCCCTGCCCCACACCTGAAGACAAAGCTGGTCCTTTTGAGCCCTCAAAAGACGATCTCAAGCTGCTAGGAGAGATCTGTGGCGAGGAATGGACCCACGAGAAGCTTCTGTGCTGCGATACGGCGCAGATCAAGGACCTGAAGAACTCGTTGAAGAAGGCGGATGGGCTGATTTCCTCCTGTCCCGCTTGCAAGGCCAACTTTTACGAGTTTTTTTGCAAATTCACATGTGCGCCTGACCAGCGTGACTATGTGAATGTGACACAGACGGGCAAGTCCACAGACGGACGGGAAATCGTGACTGAACTGAGCTATTATGTTAAGCCAGAATGGGCTCAGGGATTCTACGATTCCTGCAAAGATATCAAGTTCTCAGCCACCAACGGTTACGCTATGGACTTGCTGGGAGGTGGCAGACACGGCTACAAGAATTTTCTGAAATTTTTGGGCGACGAAAAACCCATGCTTGGAGGATCGCCTTTTCAAATCAACTTTCCTTGGCCTGAAGAGAAGAAAGACAAGAACTACCCTCCCAAGGGAATCAAGCCAGTGGAACCTGTTCTTCGAGACTGCGCTACTGGAGCGTACAAATGTGCCTGTAGTGACTGTGAAGGAGCTTGCCCTGAGCTGCCCAACATCAAGAAACAGGGAGCTTGCAAGGTCGGTCATCTTCCTTGTCTGAGTTTCGCAGTCATCATCATCTACTCTGTGATTCTTCTGGGAGCTATTGCTGGCTCCTGGTTTGTTCACAGTCACACTCTCTTCTCTGGAGCTACTGTTGAAGACCAATACATGACTTCCAGATGGTACCAGAACCCCCATGCTTCCGAAAAGTACTCAACTTACCCCATCAACCGGTTTCTGCAATACTGGGTATCTCGAATCGCGCTCTTTTGCGCTTCTTACCCTGCTGTGACTATCGGTTTCACTGTCGCTTTGTCTATTCTCATGTCCTTTGGCCTGACTCGATTCCAGGTCGAAGAGAACCCCGTCAGACTGTGGGTGTCTGAAGACTCCACTCCTTACCTCCAGAAGGAAAACTTTGACAACAACTTTGGTCCGTTTTACCGAACTGTTCAGGTGTATTTGGTGAACACGACTGGTGCTGTTGTCAACCAGGAGAACCTGCTGTGGTGGCAGGGTGTTGAGGAACAGATCACCAGTCTCCAGGTCGATGAAACGACTTTCGACGACTTTTGTCTAAAACCAACAAACGACGCATGTGTCATCCAGAGTTACACACAGTATGGTATCAATCTCAATTCTCCTGATTGGGCTACTCAACTCCAGACTTGTACCTCCTCTGCAGTACAGTGTCTGCCTCCCTTTGGACAGCCTCTCAACATGAACCTGCTGTTTGGAGGATACAACGAGACTTCCAGAGACCCTCTTTCTGCTCAAGCGCTAGTCATCACTCTGGTTGGAGAAGGATACCTTGAAGACGATCCTCAAGAAGCCAGAGCTCAGAACTGGGAAAAGGGACTCATTGACGTGCTTCTCGATGTCCAACAGGAAGCCTCGAGACGAGGTCTGCAGCTGTCTTTCTCCACAGAGGCTTCTCTCACTGAAGAACTCAACAAGAGCACCAACACGGATGTCAAGATTGTCGTCATCTCGTACCTCGTCATGTTCATCTACGCGTCCATGGCTCTTGGAGGTGGATCAGGAAAGGCCAAGTTTGGTCTGGGACTGTGCGGTATCATCATTGTGCTTCTGTCAGTTGCTGCTTCTGCTGGTGTCTGTGCTGCTCTTGGAATCAAGGCGACTCTGATCATCGCCGAGGTTATTCCCTTCCTGGTTCTTGCTGTTGGTGTTGACAACATTTTCCTTCTCTGCCATGAGATGGATGCTGCCAATATTGCTTATCCCAATGATAGTGTTGATTCTCGAGTTTCCAAGGCTGTCGGGAGAATTGGACCCAGTATTGTCATTTCAGCAGTCACAGAAACGCTCGCTTTCGGACTGGCAGCCACTGTCAAAATGCCTGCTGTGCGGAACTTTGCCATTTACGCTGCTGGAGCTGTCTTCATCAACGCCATTCTCCAGCTCACAATCTTTGTCTCTGTCATGGCACTTGATCAACGACGACAATCGGCTCCTATCCAGCTTGCTGACTCCTACGATCTCGATTTCAACATTCTTGAGCACCGAGAAAACCTCTTTTCACGGCTCATTCGACGCTACTATGCCCCGTTCCTACTCAAGAAGAAGACCAAGAAGATTGTGCTTGCCGTCTTTGGCACCTGGGCTGCTGTTTCGCTCATCCTCTGGCCCATGCTGAAACTTGGACTTGATCAGCGTCTTGCTGTGCCTTCAGACTCTTACCTTGTTCAGTACTTTGACGACATCTACGACTACCTCAACGTTGGACCTCCAGTCTACTTTGTCGTGTCTGGTTTGAACGCTACAAGCAGACAAGGTCAGCAGTCTCTGTGTGGAACTTTCACCACCTGTGAAGACTACTCACTCGTCAACATTGTCGAACAGGAGAGAAAGCGACCTGAATTGTCGTACATTGGTGAACCTGCGTCTTCGTGGATCGATGACTACCTCAAATGGCTCAACCCCGACCTTGACGAGTGCTGTCGAGTCAAAAAGACTGACGAAAACGTCGCTTGTCCTCCTAGAGCTTCTCCCAGAGCTTGCAACGTTTGTTTCAAGGGTAGAGACCCCGCTTGGAACATTACAATGTCTGGTCTTCCCCAGGGACCCGAGTTCATGCACTACTTTGATTTCTGGATCGATGCTCCTTCCGACCCCTGTCCTCTTGGAGGTAAGGCTCCCTATAGTGATGCTGTTGTTCACGATAGCGATGACATCCTTACTTCTCACTTTAGATCGTTCCACACCCCTCTTCGATCTCAGAAGGACTTCATCAACGCTCTGGCAAGTGCCAAACGTATTTCCAGTGACATCGAGAAGACCCTGAGTGGCAATGGCTCTGTTTACGCTTACTCGCCATTCTACATCTTCTTTGACCAGTACTCGTACATCATCAAGCAAGCGTTTGCTCTAATTGGAGGAGTACTTGCTGCTGTCCTGGTTCTTCTCGCTGTCATTATGGGTTCTCTCAAGACCTCTTTCACTGTTGTTCTTACAGTTTCTCTGATGCTGGTGAACATTGTCGGTTTCATGGCCATTTGGAACGTCAACCTGAACGCCATTTCTCTCGTCAACCTTGTTATTTGCGTTGGTCTTGGTGTTGAGTTCTGTGTCCACCTGGCTCGAGCTTTCACCACCGTTTCTGCCAACTCTTCGCATATTAGAATGTCTCCCACCAAGAACACTCGTACATTTGAGGCTCTAGTTGGTGTTGGAGGCTCTGTATTTGGCGGTATTGCCATGACGAAATTCCTGGGAGTGTTTGTTCTTGCTTTCACGCGGTCCAAAATCTTTGAAGTGTACTACTTCCGAGTCTGGCTTGCACTGGTCATTGTAGCCACGACGCACAGTCTTATTCTCCTGCCCGTGCTGCTCACATACATTGGAGGAAAGGGATACGTGTACGACGATGGAGAGCAGGATCTTGAGGGAGAACTCGCCAGCCGGTTCTTGTCTTCCTACGATAATGACACCGAGGAGGACGACTAAGTTATAGATTGAATGATTGATGAATTATGATTATATGAGTGTGTTGTAGCTGTATTCGTGTATGTACTAGAAGGGGTGTCGGTTTGTAGTTCTTTCGTATTCACTTGATTGAGTTCAGATAACGCACGCTGCGCCTTATCAAGCTTGTGAGAGGTATACAAGTGGAGCATTGGGGAAGATGGGCTGGAATTTGTGAAATTTGACGGATGGTTCAATACGAAGTCGATGATGGATGGCTTACTGGTGCACACTTGGCTAGTTGTATTTCCATGTCTCCTGGAGACAAGAGTGGATAACAAGTGTTATTACCGGTACACTCTTTCTTGATAAAGGACTCGACTGAAGAATCGCATTGTATTCTGTATTGTAGACCGAAGAAGTTCAAAGATGTTGCTCTATGTTAAAGGAATGAGCAACAGCATGTGTTCCTAAGAACCATGTGTGGTCAGGGGTATCCAATACCGTATGGTTTGATGATGCTTTATATTAGAGGAACAACCCAAACGGAACCACTTTATTTCTAGAAGTACATAGCCGTTCCAAACAGAAACAGCTTACTGCTTTCTCTCATTTTCGTCATCGCCAAAATAAATCTCACTCGGCTGTACAGGATACATACGGACATATGAATGTTTCAGCCCTCTTTCGTACACTGAAATCTCGACAAATCTCTTGCACAAAATGGACACAGTTCTAGCGACACAGAAAACGAGCCCGAGGGTTCTGATGACCCTGGTTGTTTCCCAGATGGTCACTCTGGTTGTGCTGTTTGCAGTGTTTCTCATGATAGTCTGGGTCTGGGCTCTACTGGTGGCTTTGATTGCAGTGTTTCTGACAGCTATGCTGGAAGTCATATTGGAGTCTCTACAGGGGTTGCTGTGAATAGAGGACTGAAGGATACGTCCTTGTCCAGGGGTAACAGTGTGATATCTGGATAACCACACAACCACCAAATGTCTACACAAGTTGACGTATCGCGAGAATGTGACAAAATTTTCAGTCACGAAATCTCTGCATGGTCGCGACGAGAAGAATTCAGCTAGTTTGGTTGAACTAAGAGCTCACTAAAAAGCTCACTAAAAAGCCCACCTAAAATCACACTCAAATAAACACACAATATACCTTCACTTCATACGACCAATAGATAGCCCACGATTTCCGCCCACGATTTCCTGCAATAACTAATGCCACAATTAATAACTCGACGCGTCTCATACCTCATAATATCCTCAACGGTAATATCGTATTCCATCCCTCCGCCACTACTCTCCTTTTTCGTAAACCTCGAGAATTAGCTTCCGTTTTGCGCCTAATCTAATTCCAGAAGAAGCTAAAGTGAGGAAGCTAAACTGGGGTGAGAATGAAGAGGTGGATTGACGATAGAAATGATATATATCGCAACACTTTTGATTTCATATATCTGTTCTCTTCACCACAACCAATTGATTCACTACCCCACTTTGTAATCTCCCCCTGCACGTCTCCTGTACCGCGCCCTGAAAACTGCAGCCCCCTATTCTCGGCACGCATGCCAGCCCCATGTCCATTAAGCGTGTGACCCCTGATAATGAGGCCATGCTGTATATATGGGGGCGCTACAGCGCAATCGCGATCCAAAGGCTTGAAACCAACATCCAGTGACACAGACACAAAACCAACACAGTCAGAATCGACTCATCTGAACACAATCACCCATCCCCACACAGTGATACAGTCGTTTTTTGGACAACTGAAAGTCCCCATTTTGTCAGACTAACACTTCAGTCTTTAAATACTGTCTTCAAAGGCAGTCTCTAAACACCTCAGTTCTCTCTTCTCACTTCACACTAACTCCTCAATGTGCGAAACCTGCCACAGACGCCAGCTCGACTCTCGATTCTTACCGCCACAGAGATGCCTTCTCTGCCACAGCATGATCGAAGGATGCCAGTACCGACGACACCTGATTGCATGCAACGAGCGGTTTCGACAGATAGAAAACGAGGTGATCAAAAGCAGACCGCCGAGAGACGAAAAGCTGCCGCCCAAACGCATGTTTGAAGTGGAGTGCGACATCCAGTGGGGAAAGGCAATCTAAGGTGCATGCAGTGCTCCGAACTATTTTATTTGACAACATTAATTAATTGGGTATTTATTTACAGAGAGAGTTGTAGTTGAGGGTTAGGGTGGGTTAGTGGAGAATTTAGACAAGGGTTTGTTAACATCACTAAGACTTGAATGCTCATCTACACCACACCAATTCACTGGCTGAGAATAGTAATTCCAGTAAGATTAGTAAGGTCGTTGTTTGAACAGACTCCATCAGTGTACAGATACAACAATGAGGGTTTTCACTAAAATTTGAGAGTAATATTTGCTTAGACAGCATCTCCAGCTTAGTCATCAATGGCTTTCCGGAGAATTGTTTGACTCTCCAAAGTACACACATGTTGGTATCAAAAGGAAGCTAAAAATACGAAAAGACCCACTGAGACAATCTCAGGACAGTTGCATTACTATTAGGGCTACCGTTTTCGTCCCAAATATTGTCGAAATAAGGTGGTCAAAAAAAGGTGGTCAAGATAGGTGTTTTTAGTTGGGAGTTTCGCAAGTTTTTGTGTACCTCCCATTTTGAACTTCACTTCTTCCATGTCACCAACACAACCACCGACACATCCGATACCTGATGTTCAAATGATATCTCAAAGGTGTGAACTGAAAGAGCGTCACATACCCCTTTCGATACCCGGTACGATACTATTGTTCCCATATTATGAGTCCAATGCCTTACTCTCCTCTAAGTGACACACACATCTCGCAAACATCTACACCATTTTGTTGTTTCATTAAAAATCTGAAATGTATTGAAAATAAATTAAGGATAGTTATCAGGACCTGGGCCAAAGTAGCCCACGTCTGGAAGAGGGGGAGGAGGAACGCCATTGGCGTCCATGCCCGCGTTAATGACGTCGTTTCCCCACCACGAAATGCTGTAGTCGTTGTACTGGACAGCGAAGAAGATGACGATACCACTGAGAGCGATACCGGTGTCCATGGCTGCCGAGAACACGTAGGCGTACTTTCTCCACCAGGTCAGGAACCGCTTCTTGATGTATCCGTTGAACAGCAAGGCGACATACAGACCTCCAGTGAAGTATGTGAGGTTCAGAGGAGCCCAACCCGAGATGAAGGCGTTGGTGATCAGAACAGGGTTGATGTAGAGGAGCATTCGCTGGATCTTCTGGATCTTTCGGGTGGCAGCAGGGTACTTTTTCATCAGGAGGTTGGGGATGAGAATCTGTCCGACCCAGAAAAGAATACCGAGACCGGCACCCAGCAGGAACATCCACTTGAGAGCAGGGTACTGGTGGTCAAAGATTCGCTTGGGTCCAATGACACCCCAGATGACAGACGCCGAGAAGAATGTTCGCTCTCCGGGGCAGGTGAACTTCATCTTGTTCTTGGGGTCGCAAATGTCCTTGACGTCGTGCATCTGGAACTGCAGCACTCCCAGACAAACGAGACCGTTGACCAGAGTGGCCCACAGCTGGCAGGAGAAGATGCTTCGGGGAGGCAGGTGCGCGTAGTGGGTCAGTTTCTGGTCACTGGCGTAGGTCTGAGCCTGGCCTGCAATCTGCACGGTGAGAGCCTTGGCGGTGTTGAGGGCCTGGAACTTGCCGGGAAGCGCGTAGCCGACAATGAGCTCTGCCAGCACGTTGAGAGTGAGGGGAACACCGGTGAAGGACAGGAAGATGGTGAAGGGGAAGAGGAAGATGACCACGAGTCCCAGACACAGCACAATGACCCAGACGGGAGTGTCTGTGGGCCAGTGTTCAACCAGAGCGATGGAGAGTCCAAACATGATGAGCAGAACGCAGTAGAACCACCAGTCAGGGACTTCCTTGTGCTTTCGCTGGAGTCGACTGAACGGATCGTCCAGACCCTCAAAGTTGGATCGGTGGATGTTCTTCAGCGACTTCCAAGTATCCTTGAGAGCCAGTCCCATGGGCTCATAATGGCAGAGAATCGAGTAGCAGAAGGACATGGGGTACATGGCGAAGAAGGAGCCGTAGGTGACCAGGTTGGCAGCGGTGTAGTAAGGAGGCGAGTACTCCTTGTACTTCTTCTCGTCAAACACATAGTTGGTGAGAATCTTGGTCACCTCAAATGGGTTGCCGGTGTTGTCAAACAGCATGTTGGTGTTGATGGGCAGCCACCGCGTGTAGTTGTTGTTGGTGTAGTAGATGGCCATGATGACGAGTCCAGACACAAACACACCGCAGTACAAGTTAATGGAGGTGTACAGAGGCATCAGAATGGGCGAAATGCCCTGGTTGATCATGTTCCAGTCAAACGTGGGAATGGGGTTGTAGCCCATACCTCCGACCGAGCCGGTGACGATGGCCAGATCGGGGTTGTTAGGAGCAATCCAGGTCATCCAGTTCCAGGAAGAAAGAGCCTGCCACAGGTAGTTGGGCACCCAGTAGTAGAGGAAAGATCCGAGGAAAACGGCAAAGAAAAAGTGGTATCTGCTGATGGTCCATCCGTTGACTGATTCCTTACGGTTGGGAGCCAGAAGAGCCTTGTTGACGGCCAGAGTGGGCAGAATAGTGGGCCACATGGACATGACAGGGTACACTGCGACTCTTCGAAGCAGGCCAGCAAGTCCAAAACCCATAAACTGCGTCACAAGCATCAGAAGGAAACCGTATCCAAAGCCTCCAGCCCAAGACTGGTTGTAGAACATGGGCATGTACTGCACGAAGATGTTTCCAGTGACATAAGGAGTACCAGCAGCACAGTTGACCATGATGGTACAGAGCAGCTGCTCCTTCTGGGACCATTTACCGGGGTTGAGGGTGTATCTCTTGCCTCTGATGGTGAAGCCCCAGTCAGGAAGACAGTACTGAAGCAGTCTACCAGAGGGGTAAAGAAGCAGCTGGACAACCGAAGCACTGAGACCAATGGAAGGAAGACGGGGCTCGAAGAACTGGTTGACGAAAGCAGAAACACCGACCCAGATAGTTCCCAGAACAACGACTCGCCAGGTCATGACAGTAGTGTCAGTTTCGTCAATAGGATCAGTCACAGCTCTCACCTCAGGGTAAGGAGACCACCAGGCAAAGAGAGTTGCCCAGAACTTGAGAAGCATAGTTCGCTCGACGGGATCAGAGTAGGGACAGTCATTCTCGTCTTTCTCGTCGGTGGAACCATTGTGAGCATTCAACAAGTCATCCAGCTGATCTTTGTAGGAGTCTCTGAAGTTGGGGTCAACTTTGTGGGTATGGAGACCCTTGGTACAGATCTCAATGGCCTCAGGCTCGGTCATTTCGCAGAACTTCTCGGCCATAAAGTGCACCTCGGCAGGATAGGTGCCGTCATCATTGTTAGGGGGAATACCCAGCTGCTGAGCAACCCAGTCAATGATATGAGGCTGGACCTCGGTGACGTCATGGACCTCGCCAACGCCAGTATCCTTCTCGTCACCGTCAAGAGGTTTCTCGTTCGAGATGGGGTGTTTGTCTTCAAACGACATGAGGGGTTTGGATGAGAGAACTCGAGATGTTTCTGCCCACTTTTATATACATATCTCCACTACAAACACTTTCATATCCCTCAGACCCTGGGGAGAGCCAGCTCAAAGTCTAAGAATATTACAATTTGAAACAACCACTTTACAAAACTTACAGAGCCTTGCGAGATAAGCCGTGGCATGGAGAGGGGATAGATAAGCGTATAGGCAGGCATACGAATGCAGCCTACACGAAGATTGAATGGCCGCTTAAAAAAGAGCCATTTTCTATTATTTTTACCTTCATTTATTACCTGGTTTCTAGCCTATTATCGCGCCAAGACCCCGAGGCGCGCCAAGACCCCGAGGCGCGCCAAGTCATCGCCAAGCCGTAAACGAAACTCTCAGTGCCGTAGAAGTTAGTTTTAGTGCGACAACAAAGACGTTATCAGCAGCAAAGTTTGGCTAAAACTGATGCCCCTCGTGGTGAGCCTTATCAGTGTGAGTTGTTTCTTGGCATTGATTGTGGAGATGTGTAGAAGTCGACATGGTTCTTGATATTATTCAATTCAAGAACTTAAAGGCTCTTGATGACTATAGTCGACGTTAATGGGGATCGCAACTATATCCAATGCCACCTAAACCGCCAATAAACAACTCATGATCCTGACCAATAGCGTAAAACGTAACATCTTATTGGAGAGCCTCGTAAGGCTCCAAGCTTACCAGCCTTGAGTTGAGGGTGTCACAGGGTAGCTATACGAGTTTGGACATTTGATAGTTAGATATCGAATCAGCGGAGCAAATGAGCATTGACTATAGTGTCTAGAGCTGTTCAGCTGTTGACCCTCATAATCATCCTCACAAGCACAGTGTACTCTTCATACCCTACAGTGCGGGGCTACCCCATCCAAGTCCATCATCTCTATCAAGAACTAACGCACGATTCCATGCCTTGTTCAGCTCGTAATCCACGCACGGCACGATCTACACAACCTTCTCGACCCCAGTCGCAAGGCTTCGAAGCCTCGCTCGAGGTTCCATGTGGCTTATCTTAGCTTCGCATCGGAGTCTGGAAAGCGCCCACTTGTAGTATGTAGGCACGGAGGACAAACGCGGAGTAAGATGTGTGCACGGAGGATCAGGCCATGAGTTGGTACAGAAACGGCTTGATAGTGAACAAGAATGATACAATACACGGCACGCAGCAATCCAACGACAAGCGGCACTCTTGGAACTGAACCGATAGCATCATTGACAATTGAACTCACAGCAATCTGACTCTTCTGATTCCCTTCGAGAAGTGTGCGTGATATGCTGCAAGTACAAGGGTGGTAAGCTAGAGAGCCACTCGAAGGATCATATAGCTAACACGTAGCGCACAACAGAACGTTCAAACCGCCTACAAAAAGCTTTGGCACCTCTGCGCTTCGCTTGAGGTGCAAAAGATTACAGCACCCAGGATTCTCGTATGGTCTCCCACTACAATACTAACTAGGCCCTCTGGTGCTTGACTATGGCTGATCGGACGGGAAGCCGTATTTTCACCAGGATATGGCCGTAACCAAACCTCCGATACGGGGAATCGAACCCCGGTCTCCACGGTGCTCAGAATGAGAGCGTGATGTGATAGCCCCTACACTATATCGGATTTTTCGGCTAAAAAAACTGTAAATTTGGAGTCTACTTTCTGACGTCTGCTTACGTAATCCGGCGAAAAAAAAAGACAATATTGCCGTTATTACGCAATTACACCACTAACTACACATTCACTCAATATTGAATATTCTATTTGTACATTATTCAGGCTCGACGTACTCATGTGCCTGCCAATTTTCGTTCTCGTCCTCTTCGACTATGCCTACCATAGCCAGTTGGGCTCTTCTTTCAAGCTCTTCTTCAGTGATGCCTTCGAATAATCGTCCATAGCAGTCTCCTCCGTCACCGTCCTTGTCCCTCCAGTGAGCATACGGGTCTTCTGAGCTCACTGAAGTTCCACAGAGGTAGCAGAAAGCTGCCAGACAGTGTGCACACTTGATTTTGTTGCATCCGTCTGCTTTCTCGATAGGTACCGTGCACTGTGGACACGGAATGATGTTGGCCTCCTTCATGGCGTTTCGGAACAGCTTTTCGTCCTCTTCCTGGTGTTCCAGACGTCGCACATGGGTCTCAATGTTCGCTTTACCCCATTTGAACTCAATGTCTCGTTTTTCGTCCTCATCAGCTTCATCGAGATAATGCTTGATGAGGGCGTCTGGTGGCACGTGGATCACACACCCACGATACGTGCCATGCCATGCTTTTCTGCAGTTGACGCAAAACGCGTACTTGCAGCGTGAACATCGTGCCATGTACTCTCCTGGTTTGCGAAACACAAGGGTATCGCAGTTAGTTCTGGGACACGTGACCGAGTTGGGATCCTTCTCCAGCCGCTTTTTGTGCACCAACTTTTGGTATCTTTCAAAACTCTCCTTCCCCACAATCTCGTTCAACTGTTCAGGACTCAGAGGCTCCTTGCACTCCACCTCAACACAGTGCACCATCTCTATATATCCCTGGGTAATGCAAGTGGAATAATAGTCTGTGAGACAGGCTGTACATGAGACGTGGGAACATGCCAGTTGAGTGCCTACAGCTCCTTTGCGTGTTTCCTGACAAATACTGCAAGTATAAGTCATGGTGGCAAAGTGCTCTTTATCGGCGTAAATATCGTGGTTGAGAATCCCAGATTTCAGCCCTGGCGCAAACCTGAGCGGCTGAGTCTCGCCAAATAACGACTCAACCTGCTCCTTGATCAAATCAACACATGCAAACAAAGTACTCTCGTCCTTGAGCTGTTCCCATTGGTCCACCAAATCCGCTGTGAGCTTCTGGATTTGTCCATCTGTCATCCAACTCGACTGTAGATCGAACTGCGGAGGTTTCGTTTCCGGGTAGCCTTCTGGAAGAGCGAAAAACAGCAAAACTGGCGGCAAATTCTTGATTTCATGCTGTTCCGTATCTTCGCCGAAAATGACCGTCACAGGCTCGTCAAAAGTTGCCGAGATCTCCAACGACCCGCTCAACGTGTCTGTGTCGTACTCCAGCTCCGGATAGATAGCTGCCAGGGTCTCCAGCTCCTCCATGGTGTGAAAATATCGAGCCAAAAACAAGTGAAGAGAGTTTGAATCATCGCATCAAATCATGCACAATTAGCAATCAGCCGCATGTCAGATGTGATTATGTAAGCGGGTGGATGCGGAAGGTGGTGGTTGTAAGAGACCGGGGAAACACAGCCTGAAGGCGATGTTGACAGTTTCAGGTTTTTAGCACTGTTCGTAGCCTACTTCTTTGTTCACTAAAGTCAAGTAAACCTGGTGAGCTTATTGTTGGCATTACACCTCGCTAGAGCAACAGTCTTGAAGACAGCATGGTGTTGCTTATGGGGAAATAAGACTATTGGAAATCTTTTCATCAAGCTTCCTTTGAGATGAGATCTCTTCATGCAATATTGTTCACTGTTTCAATGAACATGCGTAGTATCGCTGAACTATTATTACTTAGGAGCATGACAACTATTGTTAGCTCGACGGTTAGATGTGAGAGGAGAGCTCAACACAGCAAGACACCGTGGAGCTCTTTAATACTGGTACAAGTAGTAAGGAGCTGGATATCCTGCGTTGGTTAGACAGAACTGAAAATCCTTCGGAAGCATCTGAGAGACTCTCTACTAAGCTCAAGACTCTGTGCATCTTCTTGGTCTTGGTATTGTGCGTGCATCAGAGATCAGTATAACATGCGATTGCTGACTTCAAATCGTTACCTCGAAAAGCCCACTCAGAGCTCTCACTACACTTCTCACAATGGTTGTACAATTTTATTCGTTATTTCCCCTCCCTGCTATGCATCTATAAACTATTCTGTCTGTGGTAGGCTGGGGGTCTAGGAGGCAGGTGGGGATGGGCGGGTTTCGAGGACGACGACGCCTTGAACGCTCCAGGCACTCCCGGGACGCCAGCTGGTCTGGAGGCTGCAGCGGCTGCGGCAGAGGCGTGTGCCTGCTTTGAAGGACCATCGCCCATCAGATCGCTGTCGTTGAACGTCCATGCCACCTCTCGTTCGCTCCAGGGCATGAACTGCGACGGGTGTGGTGGGGGATCCGAGATTTTTGTGATGAGATACGCCGCCGAGGCCTCTGCAATGCCGTAGGTCAGCAGGCCGACGTAGGGGATTCTGAGCAGCAGGAAGAAGCCCGCTCCAAAGCCGAAAATGACGCCCTCTCGAGCTGCCAGCCAGTGCTGTCTGTCGGTGGTGGTGAAGGGGATTCGCTTGAAGTAGGGAATGAGCAGTTCTCTGACGAGCGATCGGGATCCCCAGAAGGCCGAGAGAAAGACAAGCAGCCACTTTTTGGGGACCATGAGACCGAGTCCGAACACTACTGCTGCTGCTGGCGTGCCTACGACCTGGTTGAACGAGTAGAACGACGCCGAGTTGATCGACAGCGAACCCAGCACCGGCACGTCCTTGATGAGGTACATGGCGAGCGTGAAGGCTGTTCTGGTCGCCATTCTACTCAGAAACGACGAGAAATCGTTTCCTGACGACGATTTGCCAGATAGAAACGACCACCATGGTCGGCCACCCTTTCCGGTACCGTAAGCACGTGCCTGCTCCTTGTAGGTCACCAGAGGAAGGTAGTACTGCGGCGGATTCTTGATCTCGGGGTGTTTCTTAGCATACGTCTGGTCTGCGTGCTGCAGCGATCTGAGGAAGATCTCGTCGATTTCCGGGCGGAAGTACCGCATGCCCGCAATCACAAAGGGTCCCAGGTTGAGCACGTGGTTCTGGATGAAGCGTAGTGAGCCCAGAGCGTCGTTGATGGTGAACCGCGCGTCTTGACCTGTGAACGCCAGCTTGGACAGATGCAGAAACCACTTGAGCACGAGAATCGGCGACCACAGCAGCAGCTGGATGCCCAGCGAGTACCCCAGCATCTTCAGCGCCTTTCTGTAGTGCTCAGTTCGGAAAATATCCGGGTTTTGAAGCGACCGATAGGCACCCACAAAAAACAGCTGGAAGCCACGCACAATCGCCAATGGCGAGAAATTGGGCGGAGGACGCGACAGAAAGATTGGCGAGGGCATGACAATGGCTGTGAAAATGTGTGGTGAGAGGTGTAGGGTGCTAACGGGCCTATAGTAGGCTGGTGTGTTAGCTGATGAGCTATACTCTCGGCTATCACTCTAATATCACAGGTCGTGCATGTGAACCAAAGTTTGATTGGGAGAGGGGCGGTGATGTGGGGGTGGTTGGTGGGTGGTGGAGAGATAGTAGAGGGAAACAAATTACATAGCTTTGTTCTTTGTGTCTCGGGCATCTGATTTATGGTCTTAAAATTCCTCTAGCTATAATATTACGTCTTCTGAAGACCCTTCCCTATACACCCAAAAAGGCAGGTTTGACGCAAGCCAAGCTAATTAGCGAGGGGAAGTGACGTAAACATGTTACATAGAGGGAGGTTGGATGATGGCAGTGTGGTGTTCAAACTTGTTGACCTCGATTTCCGGTCACGTGACTTTTTCGTAAGTTTTTTGCAATCTCTTCCCACACACTTCTCGTCCAGTCGTATTCTTACATTGCTCTAAGCTAAAACTGCTGGGAGACAAGGGTGTGTGCCTGCACTAAGCACAAAAAAGACGATAATGAGGAGGGGTACAGCTAAAGGCGGTTGTTGAATGGTTCGATTCCCACGTGAAACTGAGGTGGGAAAATTTCAGGCGAAAAAATCGACTTTTGGAGGAGTTGAACTGATTCAACAGTTTGGAGAACAAGAGGAGAACTGAGACATGGAACATGTGAACCGGGTGCGTGTCACGTGAGGAGAAGAAGGGTGGCTGACAGATTGTATTTGCAGTATTTCGCTTATGTAAGCGTGTGGGTGTGAAACAGTAAACATTGATCTCAGTTTTTGGGAGGAGTTTTGGACGACACGTAATAAGCTTTTGAACTTGGGGAAGGTGGAGTAGAAAGGAGGGTGTGGATAATAGTGGGGAAAACAGTCTAGTGGGAAAGTCACGTGACCAATAGATGGAGCGGAGCCAAGAGGGTATGTTTTTGGACTTATTTTCATGTGACTACATTCCTTCATTTCATTTCCAAGGCTTCTCCTTCCACTGTCCTCCTCACGTGAAATAACTCTAAATGTAATATGACGCTCCTGCCACGTTCTTCTTTAACACGCGATCCAAACTTTGCTCTTGCCTTGATACACCTCTTGACCCAGAAGACACGACGCAATGTTCAAGTATCTGGTTTCGATTCTGCTGCTTGTCAGCCAGGTGGCTGCGCTGCACTTTTATCTGGAGGGCGACCAGCAGCGATGTTTCTACGAGGAGCTGCCCAAGGGCACTCTTGTTGTTGGTGAGTGAGACACAAGTGACATGAGTTGTGTGGTGGTTAAAGAGGAGGAACTGTGGTGATATGAAGGGTGTTGTGGATGACGTGAAGGTGTTTGGTGACGTGGCTAGTCGAGGTGATGAGGTTGGTGTGTTCTGATAGAGACATGTTGATCTGACAGGATCTTGATCTACGCGTTATGAGAGGATGGCACTTGTACTGTTTCTAGCACCACCACGTCAACGTCAATAACACAAACACCACCATCACCGCAGCTACATAGCCCCACTACACTACTCCACACCACACCACCCCCTTACCTACCCCACTAACACAGGCAAATACGACGCTTGGGAGTACCAGCCCGAGTCTGGTCAGTGGATCAAGCCCCACAACCTGGCTATCCTGACCACCATCGAGGAGACCTTTGACAACGACCACATGGTGCGATCGCACCGAGGCGAGATGGCCGGCGACATCCACTACATCACCGCCGACCACGGCGAGCACAAGATCTGTTTCCGGGCCGCCACCAAGGACCGGGGATGGTTCAAGAACAGCCGGGTGAAGATCACCTTCGACATGAGCTTCGGCGAGGGCTCGCTGCTCGACTCCAAGAACGAGGTCAAGGTGCAGGGCATTGTCGCCCGGCTGCAGCAGGTGCGACAGCGGGTGCTGGAGATCCGACGAGAGCAGGTGTACATGCGGGAGCGAGAGGCCCAGTTCCGAGACCAGTCCGAGTCGACCAACTCGCGAGTGGTGCGATGGATCATCATCCAGGCCATTGTTCTGGGCGCCACCTGCGCCTGGCAGCTCAACCATCTGCGGGGCTTCTTCACCAAGCAGAAGCTCGTTTAAAATAGAAGAAGATGTTATTGAAGTGAAGGTGGGGATGAGGAGGTGTAGGAGGTGTACTGTAGACACGGTGTAGAGTCCTTGGAGAGCTGTGTTCTAAGTCACGTGATGAATGTTTGTAGTCAACTCATATTTGAGGTGGTGAGTAACTGTATATGGAAACAGCTCGTTTTTTATCACTGTTTTGTAAACGGCCTGAGAAGCAACAAGGAATTGTCCACCTTTTACTTAGATGCTTCAGTGGTCTGTAGTTAGCATGTGGTAGACTTTGAATACCACTTATGGAGCACAAACAAGAGCGTTTGACCAAGAAGATTGATCTGGATTTACTGTAGATTCACACTTGAATGGCAGCTCTGATAATCTTCAAGCGTTGAATGATCCTCATACTTGTAGGCTCTCTCTTTTCACCATTGACAAGTCTGATCTCGCTTCACTTTAACTCTATCAAGCGATAAGATAAAAATTGGAGCTTGAAATTTCAACCTGAAAAATCGATGCACGGTTGGAACAGGTGTTGAGGTGAATAAGACACTGAACCAGTTAGGCAGAGCAAAGGTAACACGCTTACAACAACAGAATCTCAAAAATCTCGAAAATCCCCTAAACAGCAACAGTTCACCACCACCATGGAGAAAGACGAGTACCTACGATATGGACGACAAATGCTGGTTCCAGAGTTTGGGATCCAAGGACAGCGAGGTATACGCTCGAAACGAGTCCTAGTTGTCGGTGCAGGAGGGCTAGGGTCGCCAGCTATCCAGTACCTAGCAGGAGCAGGAGTTGGACATCTCACAATCATAGACGATGATACGGTTGAAATGTCGAATTTGCACAGACAAACGATCCATGCTGGCCACGTGGACGTTCCCAAGGCCGAGAGTGCTGCTGAGTTTGTCAGAAAACTCAACCCTTGCATTTCAGTCACATCTATAGTTGCTAGACTGACTCCTGAGAACTCCTTCAGGGTGTTTGAAGGTCATGATCTAGTGTTGGACTGTACTGATGGACCTGCTGTTCGGTATTTGATCAACGACACGGCTGTTCTCTCTGGCATTCCTGTAGTGTCCGCGTCAGCTCTAAAAACCGAAGGTCAACTCAGCATATACAACTACAATGGAGGACCGTGTTATAGGTGTCTGTTTCCCATTCCTCCTCCTGCAGACGCAGTTCAAACGTGTGGAGATGGAGGCATTCTGGGACCTGTGGTGGGCATGATGGGCATGAACCAGGCCATGGAGGCTATCAAGCTGCTGACTGGTTGCTACAGCACGGAGTTTACGCCGTTCATGATGCTCTATTCGGCCTACAACTTCCCCCAATGGAAGTGTGTCAAGGTGAGAAGAAGGCAGAAAACGTGTGCAGTGTGTGGTGATGAGCCTACTATTAGTAGAGAGCTGATTGAGGCCGGAAAAGTCGACTACTCTGAGTTCTGTGGGTCTCCTAGTCAGGTGATTTTGAATGAAGAAGACAGAATTACTCCTGAAGAGTACAAGAGCATTATCTCAACGAAGCATCTTCTTCTGGACGTCAGAGAGAAGCCCCAGTTTGAAATCACATCTCTTCCAAACTCCACAAACATTCCCTGGTCTGAGCTGAAACACAAGGAAGAGGTTGATATCGACAAGGATCAGGAAGTCTACGTTGTTTGTCGCTATGGCAATGACTCTCAGAATGCCGTCGAAAAGCTGAGAAAAATGGGAATCAACTCGAAAGATATCAAGGGGGGCCTGTACGCGTGGTCAAAGGACGTGGATGGGGACTTCCCTACGTACTAGTGTACCAAGAATACGCTGGTATCCAGACTTCAAAATGGTGGAAGACTCCCTACTTGCAAGAGTCCATACAAACTGACTACTGCCTTGACAACAAAATACCACCATCTAAGATCAGATGGTTTGCATCATGACCTGTACATACTAATACAATTGTCACTATAGCCTATGCACTGAGGTATCGCGTTCATGAATACAGTACAGTAGATAAAGCTCCTCCTCAGTGTAGACACTAGTTATACACCACCTTTATTCATTATTACTCATTAAGATATATATTACACTAAACTACACAATCGACTCTCACCAAGCCTGAGGTCAAACCAGCAGCATACCATCCTCCCGCAGCTGCGTTAGGGTTCCATTGCACCGTGGTGACGGTCACGTTTTCTGGGAACGTCACTCTGTTCTTGGTGTTTGTCGCCTTCACAAATCCGTCTGAACGAAGACCGTCAAACAACCGGTACTTGTTGTCCTTCTTGGAGTACTCGTAACTCCACAGAATCGTGAAAGCGTACGAGTGGGTGTATCTGGAGCCCACCATGACTCTTCTGACAGCGTTACCCATAGCCACGGTTCCATCTGAGCCTCCAGAAATAACGAAAGGATGGTTGATCGACGTTCCCACACTCATGGCGTGCGTCTGGTGTCTCGTCACCGACGTCAGAGACTTGTACAGGTTCAGTTGACGAGTGGGCAAGACTCGCACGGTCTCAGAGTCTTCGAGACAGGTGAACGACGACACGTGACTCTGGTACGCGACCGCAGGTGTATAATCGATGACTCGCAGGTTGATGGCTCGTGTGTGACGCGCGTCCGAGACGTCTATGAGTTTACAAAAGCCGTCTGGCGAGGAAGAAAACACCAAATGCGAGTCGACAGGGTACCCACAGGCAATGGAGGCCACATAGGTCGAGTGGACAGGCAGGAAATACGACGGTATCAGCGCGGTTTCGTCGTCTGTGTCTGCAATGTCGAATTCCGCAATCTTGCCGTCTGTATATCCCACCACGATCGCCGTGGGTCCTCTCCAACAGAGACAGGTGGCCTTGGAGTTGTTGAGCTGGAAGGTTCGGTATGGGGCCTTGAGGGTCACGTGGGCGGTCTCGTCGCTGTTGTTGTACGGCACCTCAAACACTCTCACCGATCCGTCCTGGAAAACAGCCGCCAGAATGCCCACACTGTCTCGTGAGTCGTCCTCGTTTCTTGGCTGGAACGCCATTTCCGACGCAAAGCCGAAATCGAACGTGAACACCTGGCTCAGCGTCGGCTGCGGGCTGAACTTCCATATTTGGATTGTTCCAGGCCCTCCACTGCATGCAAACGCCTTGAACGTGGGGTCTGTGGACTCTGGAAGCCCGGTGGTAGGGTCGGACAGCGCGCTGTTGAGCGTCGAAACAGCCAGGTACTGCGTCTCTTTGTGTCCGTACGCCCACGCCACCGACGACACAGGAGCTCCAGCGTTGATCACCGAGGCTGGGTTAGGTGCGTCCTGGTCGCCTCCACTCGCTTTCCAGGGAGCAGAGGTTTTGGGTCCCAGAACGGTTTCCTCGTTGGCCGAGTTCAGTAACGTCATGGTGGGACCCCTGGAGGTGAGATCGTCACTTTCACTGGCCTGTCCAAACTGTTCGGGCACGTTGACTTTCAAGTCCGGAGGGGTGGTGAAAGTCACGTTGGGAGTCATGATACTCTTGTCCCACGAGTAAGTAGCATTACCCCAGGTCTGTCGAATGGCGTTTCCCTTGACCCGCGTGGTTTCGTCGTAGCCGTAGAACAGGTTGAACCGGTCCTTGAGAGCCACCTTTCTATCTTCTCCACTGCTCTCCTTGGTCGTGCTCACAGGAGCATTCTTCTTGACGGGCATTTTTCTCGGCGTGTTTTTCAACGTGGGCTTGGCAGGCTTGGCCTTGGATCGTCCGCCTCGAGGGGCTGCGTAATCCACCTCCATTTCGTCCTCGTAGTTGCCATCTTCTTCAGTCTTGACTTCGTTCACGTCCACGTCCATGTCGTCGTCCTCAGCGGGCGGTTCAATTCCGGGGTTGAAGTCGGAATCCGAGTCGTCGCCGCCAAACTCGTCGCCCTCCATCACGTACGAGGGTCGTGGGCGCCTTGATCGAGCCATAGTGTGTGTGGTTGTGGAGTCAGGTCGCGTTACAGAGGTTTGAATACTGGGATTTTTAAAACCATATTGCATATCTCGCATGAACTTTAAGAGGTGGAGTGGAAGTAGAGGAGGTGGTTTGTGGGTGTTTGAGAGGGGGAAGAGAGGTGCGAGGTAGTTGGGGGTGTTTTTTGGGGTCGAAAGGGTTGATTTACAAGTTTTGGTGGATTTCTGGCAGGTTTTGGAGGTCTTTGGAGGGTCATGAAAAGTGTCGTAAAGAAGAGGAAAAGAATCTTGACTATGAGTATCAACATATCGAAGAAGTTGTCACCTGCTAGTTGAAGAGATGGAGATGGTTTGGTTGTGTTTTTTGGAGTTGGCTCTAGTAGCTGGCAGGCTTTCAGGACTCCATCACTCTCATATCCTGACTTAACTGTCTTTTTTTCTGACGCGATTTAGTTGAGAAGCTAAGTAAAATAAGTGTATAAGTGGGAGTATTAGAGGCGTTTTATTTTGGGTGGAAAATAGGAAATCGTAATGTGAAGTTATTTTCATAGTCTATATACTGTAGGTAGACAGACTTCCTGACTGTATGTTGCTGCCTATATCCCCTTCGCAACAATGAAATACCACCCCCAGGTCACCTTTTGTCTCAACTAGACTCTAAGTAATTGACAGAGCTCAGTGTTGTGCTCTCAGAAACGTTATTGAATCGAGCTAAACAGTTTAACTACCATTGATGACTCTGTAGACTAAATCTAACCGCTTCAGCTTCTGATAGAGACATCATTCCTGTAATCAAACAGCTCTTTACTCAGACCACTACACTCATTCTCTTCAATGTTGATATACTATATACATTTACCGTCGTCGGTACTTCATGAACTCGTCCTTCTTGGAGTCCTGGAGGGCCTTGAACCGCTTGGTGGGGTTCTCCTCCATTTCCTTGAGGTAGTTTCGGGGGGCAGGCTCAGCGACCTTCTCGGATCCCACCACGGGCAGATCGCCCTTCTTGATCACCTCCCATCGTCCCGGGAGACGTCTGGACGCTCGCTTGAAGGCCTCCTTGACCACCTGCTCGTGCATCTGGCCTCCGACCTCAAACACAACCTTGCCGGTGGGCCATCGGGTGGCCATGTTCTCAATGTCGCCCTTACCCTTACCCATTCGGATGTTGACTCCCTTTCGGGTCACGGGGGTCGACAGCAGGAACCGTCGGAAGAGCTTGGAGCCAGGAGCAGCCTTTCGGATCAGCTGGATGACAGCTCCGTCAGCGGCCTTGAGCTGCTTGTCAAAGAGCCGCACACCCTCGGACACAAGTCGCAGACCGTACTCGCCAAACTCCACGGTGGAGCCTCGGGTGGATCCTCCGGTTCGCACGGTGATTCGGCCTCGCTGGGCCTTTCGCAGGTTCTTGAATCGCGGAGCGTACTCGTGTTTGTGTCGCACAGAGCCCATGGTAGGGGCAACAAAGGGAGTAACGACAGGGCGCGTAGCTGGGTTAGTATGGGAGGGGGTAATAAGAGTGGTGGATAGAAGTGTAGACGTTTCTGAAGAAGTTGATGTGATAGAAGAGCCATCAGAAGTAACAATGTCTGACACTCCAAAAGTGACAATGTCTTATACTTCAGAAGACACGTCTGAGAAAGTTGAAGCAATAGACCATGCTTAATACCTTCAGAAGTTGTCTGGTTATGTCTGATGCTCTAGAAGGTCTGAAGAAAGCATTTGAAGCAATAAATACGCTAGAGCGAGACATAAAAACCAACAAATCACCTCTGACATGACATATGACGTTCTTGGATCACCCATTTGCAACACTTTTCCATTCTTTCGTCACCTTTTCAGATCTTGATCTGTGTCGTCCATGATGTCACTCCAACAACCGATCCAGCGGTCGAATCGCTCCGGAAGTTTTTTCAATCAACTCCCGGACACGGAAATACCCCATTTGAGAGCCGTTCTTCTCTTGTCCGCCGTTACTCACCCCGAAGTCCGTTAACCAGTCGAGCCAGCATTTTTGTGGATGTGAAAAAATTAGCTCGTGATTTTGTTCACTTGAGTGATGAGTAAGCTGGGAAGTTTAAACGGAGGTGGGAGCATAACAGGGTTTAGTTGGGAGTGGTAAGTAGGACGTAAGTAAATGGAGAGACAAGAGGGTCATTGATAAATTGTGATCCAAAAGGGGTGGAGATAAGGAGTTTGAAATGTGCATTAATGTAACTGCTACAACTCGTTTCCACTACTCACCTCCTCCATACCTACCTCCATCGCTTCAAAATACTGCCCTTCCCTCACTCCTCACTTCCGGGTAACTCCCACTTATCCCACATCAAGCATGCTTAAAAATATATCAACTTAGAACCAGGGTCAACCTGCCAGCATCTTTCTCGCCATGACCAAGTTTGACATCAAGGAAACGTATCTGCGTTTTTTGCGGGACGATCCCGACATCACCATGCCCGTGGCGGCCATTGAGGCTCTCGTGCAGCTGCTCAGCGAGACCGAAACCAGCACATCTGCCGAGCTGATTCAGACGCTCAAGGACGCCAGTAACGAGCTCAAGACGTCGGTGGACAACTCCATGTCGCTGTCAGCTGGCTGCGATCTGTTTATGCGGTTTGTGCTTCGAAATATCCGCGAGTACGGCGACTGGGAGGCCTGCAAGGGCCATTTGGTCAAGAACGGCCGTCTTTTTGCAGAGCGATCCAAGGCTGCTCGAAAGACCATTTCCGAAAAGGGACTTGCATTTGTGCGCGATGATGACGTCATTTTGGTGCACTCCTTTTCGCGAACCGTTTTGGCGCTTCTGGAGCATGCTGCCAAGAATCTCGTCCGATTCCGAGTGTTTGTCACAGAAGCCGCTCCCAGTGACCAGGGTAAGCGAATGGCCAAGGCACTACGAGAGCGAGGTATCCCCGTGAGTCTAATTGTGGACAATGCCGTGGGATCTGTGATTGACGAGGTGTCCAAGGTGTTCTGTGGAGCCGAGGGAGTGGCTGAGTCTGGAGGAGTCATCAACCACGTGGGATCATACCAGATTGCGGTGCTGGCGAAAAACGCAAATAAGCCGTTCTACGTGGTCACCGAGAGCCACAAGTTTGTGCGAATCTTCCCTCTAGCCCAGGCTGATCTGCCAGACACCAAGAAGATGTTCAACTTCACGGTCGAGGAGCCCGAAGAGGAGGAAGACGACAAGGGTCTGTCGCCGGTGGTGGACTTTACGCCTCATGATTTTATCACGGCGCTGATCACAGATCTCGGAGTGTTGACTCCAAGCGGCGTCTCCGAAGAGCTGATTAAAATGTGGTATGAGTAAGGATGAGGATGGTAGTATATAGATAAGGATGGTTACGATAGAGTGAGGGGTTGTAGGGAAGCTTTGGTGCTTCTTGGTTGTAGCGTCTTACTTTTGTGTGAGCATATTCTGGGTCACTTGAATGATAACACGCGTTATAGCTACTGGTACAGGTACGGTAGTGTCATTGGATGAGGAATGAATCATCAACAAGAAAATATCTCCGGTTCGAACTCATGTGTCATGGTTTTGGTCGATTTGAATACTTGTAAAAGTACTCGTGATAAACTGATCAAGAGATGTTTACCAACGAAATACTGAGCTTCTACAGTGTTGTGTCAGATATTGTAGTATCCATCTCTCTAAGCATGATGGGGTATCACGCCCTTCCTCTATAGTCACTGCTAGGATATACTCTACGGTGCTTTTCTACGACCACTCTCTATCTTAGCAAAGGTTAGTCATTCCTAATGTCCTACGGACGGCCTCAGCGTCTATTTATAACTTGCCACCTCCTCGACGTCTGAGGCAATTCCCACGGCCTTGGCTTCCTTCTCCTTGAGAGCCTCCTCCTCCTCTTCGATCTGCTCGGTGAACTTTTTGACCCGCTGGTTCCACCAGTCAGACTTGCCCAGATGGTCCAGTGAGCTCTCGGCCTTGTCTTCCTCCTCCTCGGGTTGCACCAACTTGATGGCAAACGTTCGGAAAGCGTCCTTGACGGTGTATTTGCCTCCCTCAACGAGATCCTTGGCCACCAGTTCTCGTGTTCGACCAAGAGACTCGATGGCAGACACTCGATCAGCCGTCTCCTCGAGGAAGTCGTCAAAGCCAGGCATGTCTGCAATCTCGTGGAAAGCCTGCATCATGGGAACAGAGTCAGCACGCACTCGGGACAGCGAGTCGATGGTGAAAATGTTCAGATTGTCGTAGACCTGGATGTAGTCTGGACGAGTCATGACCTGTCTGGCTCTCCAGAGGGGTAGTTCGGGCAGTTTGTGGTCGCTCACATGAAGAGCGTTGTAGATGGACACGTCCTTGAGCCGTCTTCGGTCCATTTCCACAAGTTCTCGCATCAGAAACATGGCAGAAGTGCTGAACTTTCCACTCTCCATCACATCGTCGTCCATATCTTCTCCGAGAAGACCGCACTGGTTCAGGAACCACGTCTTTTCTCGATCAATCAGCTCCTGACAAGCCTTGAGAATGTTATGGTGACCAGCAACATGAGCCAGATGCTGAGGTCTGCCTCCCACAAGATCGTATACACGGTTCGCGGTTTCCACGTCACAAGATACTCCTCTAGCTCGAAGTCTGGCCAGCTGGAACGCCTGAACAGACTGTACTCGGTCCAGATCCTTGATAGTCACGACTTCCAGTCGAGTTCCAAGCTTCTTGAGTCGCTCGTACAGCCAGTAATCGTCCGAGTTGAAGATGATGGTCACGAGACCTGCTCCAGACAGAGCTTCGGCCTTTTGTTGCAGCAGTTCAACAAGATTGTTTCCATCGGCATCGTCTCGAATCAAGTGGGCATTGTTGATCACCATAACCAGAGGTCTTCCTGTCTTTCTCACCTTGCCTACAGCCACCTCCTCGAGCTTGTTGAAGGCTCGCTCAATGTCCAGCAGCGCAGTGGTATCTCTGGGACCTCTGATGGAAAACAGCGATCCAATGTAGTCTTCGTGGAACTCGAAATCAAGAGCCTTACCCAGTCGGATACGGAAAATTTCAGGATCAGCATGGGCGTCCAAAATCGTACAACACGAACCCTGGCATTTCCGCATAGCCTCCAGAATCATACTCGTCTTTCCAGTTCCTTTTTCGCCAATCAGGAGATAGTATCTTCCGCTTATTCGTCCAGCAATGATATCATCCAGCAGTTTCTGGTGAGATCTCTCGACCCAGCCCTCCATTTCGCTAGTTCTTCGATGCATGGTGAGCTCAAACGCCGGGTCTCCATCGTCAAACGCCTCGTCCATCTTTTTCACCACGTGACGTTTATAATAGTAGTGGTAGGTCATGCCTGCGATACCCAAGATGGCGATACTGGCAAAGGTGATGCCTGCAGACTCGGCCATTTTCGTGAGAATCTCCTTGGTTCGGTCCCAGCCGGTTCGGTCCTTCTTGCCGTCCTCGCCATCGCCTCCGATCTCGGGAATCTGGAGCATGGAGGAGGATCTCGAAGAATGGAATGATCTGATCATAGCAGGGGTAGCTCGGTTGCTGATGCCATTGAGGGTGTTTGTGGCTTTTGCTGAGCTTCTGAGCCTCGGCACACGGGCCACATGACTTTTCAAAGCTCTGGGGAGCATTTTGGTGGTTCTCGTGTGTCAGAATTTTCACTGGAAAAGTATTTGACACTCTCGATATACTCTCGGGGAGAGTTGCGTTTTGATATGCGTCGTTGATGCACTTCAGCCGTGGCAGTGCACGTCATCGAGTCGCAAGTGGGTCCATAGAGGCGCAAGGGGTGAATGGAGGGTATAGGAGGGTTAGTGAGGGTTGGCTGGATTGATTTACGGGAAAAAAAAACTGAGATCAGTGGCAATTTTGGCCTACATTTTCACTCACTCCTCTCCATCGCATTGATTAGCCTAATGTGAGGTTATTTGAGAAATTATTACAGGAGATTGCGGAGTGATACGTGAAATCCACGTGTGAGGTAAGGAGGCGTGTCAAAGAGAGGTTTTCGCGTTATTATTGTGGGTGAAAGGTGAGAGTTGTTTTGTGAGTTTGCGGGGTTGGGGTTCACTTGAAGACCAAGGAGAGTAGTTGAGGTAAGCTAAGTAAGTTACTTGAACATTTAATAATATGATGCGAACAAGTCGTAGACTAATGGTTTCCGGGGAATACAGGTAGAAAAGTTCATTCGTCAGTTCTCTGAGTGTCAAATGTCTTGACACTTACTTCATCTAATACTTGTACTTATGGTGTCTACAGCTCAATGGGAAGACTCAAGCCATCTCTCATCAGGTTGCATCTTATAACTACAGTATAGAAGAAGGGTCTATACACAGGCTTCAAGAAGAGTTGAGAGATCCTGTGTTGCATCAGACTTATACGGGTGCAGTTATATCAAAAAACCCTTTTAATGCTTCGCTTTGTTTTACTGCTACTGTAAGAAGCAGAACGAATCTGGCTTACCCAAGTCTCAACAAACTTAGTGGAGACCTCAACTAAGAAGGAAAATAGAATATTGAAGGTTGTCAAACGACATTGCAGCTTGAATAAAGCAACTAAAGAAGATAAAGCCACTTTAGATAGTCTGGAGTCAACCCTTAGATCTCCAAGGACCTCCATTGTCTTTCTATGCCCTTCAAGTTCATCTTCTCAAAGAAATTCATCCTCTTGGCTGTAGTAAGCACTGCACTCCACCAAAGTCAAGTCTCTGTACCCAGCTCTCAGATAATAGTCTACACCAAGTTTCAAATTAGAGCTGTCTAACGTCCAAGGTGCAACCGAACCCCATTGGTATAGTCCCTCACACCGGTCAGCATCCAAACCTCGTATCATCATGGCTGTATACCTGATCTCTAACACAACCACTACACAGTCAAGCTGTTGCTTAGGTAATCTCACATTACCCATCGAATACAACCTGTCTCCGCTTCTTACTCTCTTCTACACCATACTCCACCTCTTCTTCCCCATCCTCCTCTCTTCAGTATAGGTTAACTATTTACAACTCTGCTTCTTACAACTTGACACCGATATGCACGGCAGCGACGCCAAAGGTGAGGTTCTTGTAGCCCTCGCCGGCCAGAGTGAAGCCCGCGTCCTGGATCATGGACGCAAACTTCTCCTGGGTGGGGAATCGCACAATCGACTCAACCAGGTACTGGTACGAGTCCCGGTCTCCAGCGACAATCTGGCCCATCATGGGGATCACGTTGAACGAGTACTGCGTGTACACCTGGTCGAGGATGAAGTTGTCGACCTTGGAGAACTCCAGACAGGCGAAAACTCCTCCGGGCTTGAGCACTCGGTGAGCAGTCTCCAGAGCCTTGGGGATGTTGGTGAAGTTTCTGATGCCAAATGCCACGGTGTACAGGTCCTGGGACTCGTCGGGAATCTGGTCCAGGGTCTCGGCGTTCTGCACGAGAAACTTGATTCGAGGATCATTGGCGTACTCGGGGTGTGCAGCTGCTCGCTTCTCTCCCTCAGCCAGCATGTTGGGGTTGATGTCCACCACAGTCATGTTGGAGGTCACGTCACCATGACGACGCTTGGCATTGTCCAGAATTCGGAACGCAATGTCGCCAGAGCCTCCAGCAACGTCCAGAAACGACAGTTGCTCGTCTGATCCCGCTCGTCGACCGGGGTTCAGAGTGTTGACAAACTCGTCCTTCCACAGCCGATGGATACCAAACGACATGACGTCGTTCATGACGTCGTACTTGGACGCCACCGACGAGAAAACCTGGCCCACAAGCGACTCCTTGGCGTCCTTATCGACGGTCTTGAAACCAAAGTGCGTCGACTTGTCGTTGTTGTTGAGATTGAGGGCCGATCCGGAGCTCGAAAAGGCCCGCAGGCTCTGCAATTGCGCTCGCGAGGCGGAAATACCGCGGGTGACACGCTGGACGGCTCCAATTCGGTTCATTCTGCGATGATTAGTGACGTTCAGGTGGTATAAAAATTTGGCTTTGCATATGTACGATAAAATGCGCGCGATTGCTGCTTAGTCATCGCAAATGGGGCTGAAAAAATGGACTAAGCGATTTTGCAAGTAGAGGACGCTAAAGACGTGCGTTAGCTATCACTGGTCAATTGCTATTTCATCCCTTTTTGGTCACGTTGATCTCGTTTGGGTTGGAGTGTATTTTGCGTAGCCGAGGTAAGTGAATAATTTAAATAAAATGTGGAAAATGAAAAATAAATGGTGAAAATAAAAGCAACGAGAGTGTGCTCATGTAATGAGTGTTGTTTTGTTGATATTGTCTACTTGAGCACTCCAAATGAATCTTTAGACCGATATCTCACACTACAGTCAAATAGTTCCTTTTCTTGATCTTCTTCCACAGGTAATCATCATTCTCGGTCTTGAAGTGTTGAGGTTTAAGTAGATGTGAATTCAGTGATGAAAATGGCAAATGAGAGACAATCTCGTGTTTTGAAAGCTCTGAACTGGTTGACATTACTCTTCCATTGGTTTTCAGTGCTCGTTCTGGACTCTGGTCAATGCTGTAGACATCTACTTGACATTTAGTTGGGATCTTGTTAAACTACAGCTTGAGTGTGAAGAGAGGTTCAATGTTGGGGAAAAAAGCCATTGATGAGGCTACAAAGAACAAGCAGCTGCCAGATCACTCATCGGTCTTATAACTAAGCGAAGTGATGTCATCTGCTGTTCCGATTGGTCTATTTTACTTGTACAGAAGACAATACGTCACCTTGATGTTCTTGTCTCAAGACAAAACTACACAACACGAACACTTGAGACTATACATCAAGTCGCATGTTCTACTTCTGTCACATGATTACACCTCCCCCCTCCCTGTCTAATCTCACGGTTGAATATATACAAAGTCTACTGCAGCTTACTCTTTGCTGCGGCGTTCTCCTTCTCCTCTTTCTGTCGTCGCTCCTCGCTGAGTCGGTGCATCTCGGCCTCCTGCTCCTTGGTCAGAGGCTCGTACTCGCTCCAGGGGTCGATGAAGGTCGAGTGGCCCACGGCAAAGTCTCGGTCGCTGGTCTTTTCAAACAGGTACAGCTGGGCTCGAACGTACGCCACCACCCGCTTCACGTGCTCCACGTCCACGTTGGGGTCTCCGTCAAACAGGTTTCTCCAGAGGGCAGCAGCCAGAACAGCGTCGCCCTTGACCAAACCCTCATCATAACTGAGCATGGCTCCTCGCAGCTGCAGGTTGAAGTCCTTCATGTAATTTTGGATGATTCGGTTGCTGAGAATCCGGATCTCTGTGCTCAGTCGCTTCTCAATGTCGACAAACATGGCGTCCACAAGCAGCTGCTGGTACTCCTGGGCCACGGCAGGGGGAAGAGCTCGCATTCGAACAAACAGCATCCACTCGTGCAGCACGACAATCTGGAACCACCGAGCGAAAGTCATGGGCATGCCCAGCTCCTCGTACCAGAACTTGGCCGTCTCAGAAAGCACCGGAGGCTTGACGGGCTTGACGGGGACTCGACGATCCTTCTTGTTCTCCTCCTTGGAAAGGGGATCTCCGAGATCCACGAGTGCCTGGGCCTTGCACAGGTTGTAGTAGTAGCCGCCGGCCACAGGAGCAGCTCGAAACTTGTCCATGTTGATGTTGAACAGAGAGACGATACCCTCGCCGACCTTTTGCTTCCAGGTGTTAGGAGTAGGCGACGCATCTTCGGTGAAAAAGGGCAGGGGCGAGTTTTCCTTCTTGGAATACAGGCGCACAGTCAGCGGACGCGCCACGCCGACTCGCACGGCTTGTCGAACGGCAGGTCTCAACATCTTTCAGGTGTGTGTCCGATGATGAGAATTTCAAAATTGAGTTTGAGCAAATAGGAGGTTAGTAAGCGAGGTGTGAGAATACGTAGGATATAAAAATTCGGGAAAAGAGAAAGAAAGAGAAGAGATAATTACTGTATATCATTATTGACGCTGCTTTAATTCGTTTGGTATTGATCACCTTACTGCAAATGCTCACATCCGACATATTTACGTATCTCGTCATCCACCCAATATCCTCGTCTCAAATTTCACCCACTTTATTTCCATCATCTTAAAGCACGATGCTCGTATTCATCTCCCCAGTTCAACTCCTCATCGGCTCATTATATGACGCCCATTTCTTCTCAAATCAGTCACGTGTTCCCTGCAACTCAATCCTGCACCAACGTGTATCTGAGCAAGCTGACTAAGCCAACGCTATCTGTTAATGATGGCTCCTTCATAAATCTTGTATAGTTAGATAACTGACTGGAATTTAGTCTAAATCTCAAGGCAAATCAAACTGACCAATTTGCAGGGTGACCTTCGAATTATTCGACATCTTGAACTATTGAAGACAGGCTTACTAAGCAGTCTAGTAGACACAATCGCTGCCTTGATTACTGTGTGACTTACATCTTCAACTATGATACAAGATGTTGTGCTCAAGGATTTAGCATAGAGGTATCCCTCGAATTGGAAATGGACTTTGAGAGAGTGAGCATTTGCTGACTAATCTGATTCAGCGTAAGTGGCCTTTCGTAGATGAAAGCTGCTAAATGGATGTCTGAACGATTTACTTGTCTATCTTGTATTGATGAAGTCATTTCCAAAACAGACACACTTCAACCAACACCTTGGAGGTGCACTTTTAAGTGAGACTCTGCTAAAGGGCACCCTTAAGATGAGACCCTCAGAGATGAGACCCTTATAATGTGTCCTTCAGATAAATCATGAAGAGAGCAGGGCTGCCTCTTATATACTTTCACAACTGTTACTATTCCATCTCTAGCTATTATCGACCTATCATGCATGTCATCACCAACTCTCTCTCATTACACAACCACCGTCATGACACAAACAAGTATCAGTCTATCTTCCTATAAGTCATATGTTGATCCCGTTTCTCTACCTGCCCCAGTGTACGATGCCAAAACTGCGAATTCGCACTCGCAAGATTGTGGCGAAGAAGCCAGTGGTCGAGGAACGTCAGCCCACCAATACTCCACCACAGGTTACGAGTACCGAAACCTCTACTCCCAGCTATCCCGACCAAAGACCGGATGAGACACTTGCTCAGTACAGTGTCCGCATAGGAGCCCAGCGACTGAGGGAGCAGAAAGAAGCAGCCAAAATCGCAGCAGCAGCAGCAGCCTCCACAGCAGCAGCCTCGGAATCAAGCGCTTCGTCTGACTATGTCACCCCAGTGTCCAGTCAAGACCCAGGGCAGTCTCCTTCAGACACACAAAGAGGGCCTCCGCAGCCACTAACTTACTTTCAGCAGCTCTTTGACGCAAAAACCCCCTATTTCGACGGTCCCCACATTCCGAAGGCTCTGCGAGAAAGAGACCCTTGGAAGCCACGAGAGATTTCCAAAAACCACCCAGGGCTATCTCACAAAAACTGTAGATCTAAAGGTCTGCCCAGAAGGAAGCCGTCTCGGCGACCCAAGGCCTCTTTCGAGGTTTGTGAGCTGTCTCCATGCTGCACACACGCCTACTGCCGCTACCTCACGCTTCATGAACGGGAAATCGCCCAGGAAACGCACTATTCAGGTGACGGTCTCCCCCATATTTATACCTGCCAGCTGTAATCAAAATGCATTAATTTTACACTCGGATTGTCGTGATAAGCACAACAAGGTTTGACCCAAATTAGGCTTCTGGTCGCCTTGCATAATCGCTCCGCGTGATGGAAGCACCTTTGAGGGGACATGTGGAGAGATTATGGTGGTTGAACGACTGGTAGAAATGGAGACAAATTGAGGGCATTTGTACTGCGTAATTTTGCACACCCTAACCCTCACACCCTCCGCCTTCCCTAACCCTTCTCCGTACCCTACACCTGCCACTCTGGGGTGGCAAAAGAACTGACGCTAAAAGCTTAACTCTCACCACGTGAACAGTCCCCAGAGAGCCACAAAGACTGATAACCTCCGTCATTTAAAAGATATCAGCTTTTGGAACCCGAATTTCGTCTTTTCCTTCTCTCAATTTTCCAGCCGCTTCCCTCTCTCCTTCCGCAAGTTGCACAAACAGGAAACAACAGACACAAACCACTTATCAGCCTTATTTAGGTACAAGAACCAACTCTTCCACTCTCTCACCACTCGAAATCTCTTTTTTGTCTCCAAAAATGAAAGATAAAAAGGGAAAACAGGTGGAATCGGGCCAGACGCCCCTGGACAACTCCGACACCGACTACGACGTGCTGTCCATCTCCTCCAGATGCGTTTCCAGCGATGATAATGACCTGAAAGGCAGCTGGTACGGAGTAGGACAGCTGGACGACGACACTGACGACCCGGAATGTATCACATTCACGGGAAACAACGACGAGGACGACGTTGAAGCTGGTGTCTCACCTCCCTTGTCTCCCCAGTCGCTGAAAATGCCCACTTTGGCGTTTTCCATCGACTCTCTTAGTGAGTCCACTCCTACCCCAAGCAAGTACTTCTTCAAGGACGACTTGAAACTGGAATGGGATGTCGTGGCTCATAAGACTGCTCGAAACCCGCCCAGGTACCGCGACGGCCACAATTTGCCGCCCCTGGGAGCCCCAGTCGACCGAGTGTGTCTCCTTAACCTCTGCGGTACCCCTTCCCCGGCAGTGCAAAAGTTTTTTGTCCACTACTACGGATTCAAGACCGAAGTCGAAATGTTGAATCTCGCCAACATTGACAAGCTGGAATTTCACCCTTCCACCTGTTATGTGGGCTTTATCACCCTCACCGTCGAGGAGTCTATTTCGTCTGCGCTTTTGAAAGTCGATGCTGCCTTGAATGCCCGAGCCAGAGGTATTTACGTCACGTGTTGGGCTCCCTCTCAACTCAGTACCACCAGTCTTATCAACACTTCTGTTTTTGCAGCTCTCAAACCTCTCCAGGACACCTCTGTTCTGAGTTTCCCTCTCGCTCTTGATACTTTCGACCCTCTAGACATTCAGCTGATTGAGTGGGAGGAACACAGTGTGCGAAGAAAGAGATCTTCCACGTTCATGTTCCAGTTTGACCAGAAGACTGTGTGGAAGGCCATTCTGGGTTTCCTGGTTCTCGCCATCACAGCCCAGATTTCTCAGTACTTTCTCCTCTACAGTATTGGAGACGTTAATATCGTAGCTCCCGAAATTGCTTCTGCCGCAAGCACACCTCGAGAGTCAGCAGCGACCACTCTAGGCCTCGCATCTTCATCCACTGCTCCCAAACTTCTCAGCAGAAAGTGTTGTATGGAAGCTGCTAAAAGCACCAAGCAACTTACAAAGAAGTGTTGTATGGAGAATGCTCGCAAGAGCTCGGTCATTATTGTGCCACCTTCTCCACTAGAGACTAACTCTGCAGGGTCCGACCATTGTGTGCTGAAACGCCAGCATGCCGAACAGCAACGTCTGATGCCGTCCCCCGACAAGGCAACCATCGATGAAGAGAAGAAGACCGGAAGCTGGATCAAGGTAGATGTTCAGCCCGTGAAGAAGGCTATTTGGAAGACATTGAAACGAGCTCAGCGACACAAGCTCGTTCAATTCAGTGAGTACCGTGTGTAACTATTTGATATGTGTGGAATATGTAGGTGTTGTTTGAGGTGTGGGCATCATCCAAGAATGAATCTCACGTCTGAAACGACAGCTACATATCTCGACGCCATTTACATAACTAACTTCAGCTCGCTCGCGTGGGTTAGAATTCCGTCAGAAGGTGGAGGACGCTCACTTCCCGGAAAAAGTTCACAAGGCGGTGTCGCAGTGTGCCTCTGCCCAGGCCTCATTCCAGACGTCTGTCGGAAGTGCCGTTCAGGGGCGATATGATCGCTTGAAGAAGGATCTGGCAGAAGTTGACGTCTCTGGCACAGTTCTTCGGTTTAGGAAACGAGTTTCTGAGCGTCTAGAGGGTCTTGAGAAAGACGTCAAGGCCAGAGTCAACTACAGCGACATGATTCATCGAGCGCAAGCCAACATCCCCATTGTCCGAGCCAAAACTGCATCGATGTGGCTCGATACTTGTAACAGGGCCCAAAGGTGGGCCAAGCAGACGGAACGAGGTGTTGGAGCAGCCCTGAGCAAGACTCAAGACGACCTGCAGGGCTGGAGAGAGCGTCTGAAACAGGCCTGGGAGCGGTCTTCGGGAAAGAAGAGCTCGTATTCCTCGAGGCTGAGGGGCTGGTGGAGTCCAAAGCTGCCCAAGTCGTGGACTACGAAGGACATCTGGACATTTTGGAGCCCACCCCTCAAAAAGCCTGAGGAAGAACAGTCTGTGTGGGCCAAGATACTTGATCACAAGTGGAAGCTTGGGTGGTCCAAGTAGTAAGTAAGCGCGTGTTAGAGAGGTGCATTACAATAGAGGAGCGGTACTAACTCAGGCAATAATAATTTTATAGCTGCCGACGGGCATTTAACTAATAAAGATATGAGTGTGTCTTAACTGGAGCAATTGGTTGTATTTAGCAGCAAGTGGTTTCGAACTGGGAAGAAGCCGTCCAGCTTGGTGAGTCCCATGTCTCGGACGGTGCCTTGACTTCTATTGTTATGGTGCTTGCTTTTGACGAGGCAGGGCCCAATGCAATAGCTGGCTCGTGCTGCCGTAACTCTGTAACAAATAAGTGGTTGCGGAGTTAAGATAGTTTACCCGGTGTTCAGGTATTAATAGAACTGGTGTTGAGGTTGGATAGTTGCCATAGAGATTAGATATGGATTGTTGCTGTGCAAACGTACTCTATAGACAAGATGATTGCTACGAGACTTGAAGATCTACAGATTTAATCAAACCAACTTTTGCTTGCTAGTTTTCAAGAGTTCTCGATTCCATCAACTAGGGCTCGTTTCATGTCAACCATGCTTGTCTGTCTCAGCAGGGCTAATCGGCTCCTTACAGACGTGTGACGCATCCCTACCTAGCTACTTCTGGCAATGCAGGGCTGTTGACAGGCAACGACGTGACGTGCGAGGGTTGCAGTTGGCGAGAATGTGTCTTGGTGAGAAGTGGTGAGAAGGTGAGAAGGTGGGCATATTGGATGTGAAAGAAGCACATGCAATTGTAGACTGTGAGGTATTAGATAGAAGAGTAGTTAATCAAATGAATTACTGTCGATCAAAGAAGAGTTGTAATATCGATTGAGCCGTCAATTTTTGTTGTTGCTTGTTTACGAGATAGTTCTTGCTCTAGTATTTTGCAACCTTCAAAATCCACTCGATCAACAGGTTCAAGAAAATCAAAATTTGTTCAGACAAGACAGCATAAGCAGGTCTCCATGGAGGCTCCTATAGATGATAAACCGGCTTCGTATGCCTGGAATGTCAAAAGAGGCTGAAAACCCACATGTTTCTGCCACTTCTCTATTCCTCTCCATGCAGGTAAAGCTCCACGGCACTAGCGCTGAAAAATTCACATGTGGCGCACAAACTCGAGGATTTCTTTTTACTGCCATTCTTGATACTGTTTGATTACATTTTGGAACTCCAGCTGATGTAATTGCACTTGCATATCCCCGTGGATCGACAGCGACGGGACGATTGATCGGCACCGGCAACTAGTGTCGATCATGGACGTCATGTCGGACAGTACTTGAAACGACGGTGTCGGAAGTTGCTCACTTATCGAAGACGTTTATCATGGGTAGGTTTGCGTGTGAAAAAATAATAGCCACACCCTCCACGGTACGCGTTCCCGTACGAGGGCTGCTCATGGCGTGTCCCAAAAGCAATGTTAGACAACCCCCTAAATGTTTAGCTAGGTTTTGAAAAGCTGCAGCCGCCAGAGTTGATGCAGAGAAGCAGAGCACAAAGCCCGAGCTCTCTCGGGGTGTCTTGGACTATCACTTCTTCAGCAGTAAGGAGTTTGTTATGCTGATAGTTATACTGAAGGGGTGCATGCTTGTGAAAGTCGATAGTATAGGAGGTAGAAACTTGGTTTGATTAATCACAGCCGATCTGAAGGTAATCTATATTTTCTTCTTTCAGGAGGGAAATGACAGTGGTTTGATGAGGCGTAGAAGACTGCTTCGCCTGCTGCTTCAGCTTGTTTGTTTTCTGTTGCAGCTTCCCAACCAGGCCTAATATTTCCTGATACGGTCGTTTCTCTGCCAACCGCGTTGCTTGCATCAGCCTAGTCGCTTTCCGTGTGTCTATCTACTCCATACTCCTCGTGTCTCGGTTTTTGAAACACCCATGCAGCAGCAGCCAACGGTTGTGGTGTGAGAAGGACGGGGGTAGGCCAGCTATAGTGAGACCTTGTTGTTTGCAATTGAGCTCGTGGTAATCTTACTAATCCACCGTCATTTGCATCACACGACTAACCCTGCAATGGCTGCTTCTTGGCTTCGGCGTTTTTCCCCAATCTCTTTCTCCCCTTTTTTTCCCTTCTTTTTTGCGTTTTCAACCTTCTAGAACCCAATCTCAAGCGCCCAGATATTCGCTTGACAAACTTTATAGGCTGAAATGTCCCGAAAGGTCGAGTATCGCCACGGGTGTTTCAAAAGCGCCATTTGGGCCTGGAAACGCCTGGAAACGGTCTTTGGCGTGTCGGCCCGTGTTACAGCCTCAGACTGGGGGTCGCCAATCGTGCTAAACTGCCGTTGGCACTCTATTATCCCCGTGGATCTGCAGGTCGTCTCTGCGGTGATCCTACAACCTTTTTTGATTGTCGACTGTGGGCAATGAAGATGGAGGACTCTGGAAACAGTGTGTTTCATCCGTATTCGGCTCTCTAGGTAGGGACATGTTCTCCTGACATTTCTGACGGCGTCCGACATTAGCTCGATGCACATGTACGATGCAGAATTACTAACGACTCAACGGGTCTTGACTAAGCGCGCTTGGCTGTCATTTTGGTCGGGTATGCCCTTACAATAGTTATTCCGGTGCTAGGTGTGAAAATCGAACCGGGTCGTGATGGTAGCGTAGTTCAGTCTCCTTCTGTTGATCTCAATCTCAATCCACCCCAGGCTGAAACCAAACAGTTTCATACGTGCAGGGCCACACCTGTGGGCGTATCAGAGCGTCTTGGAGTGTCTGATGGATATTATTTCCATATTTAGCATTTCTGGGGACCTGGCTCTTCTTCTCCGTTTTGTCATTTTCGCATTCGCCAATAAGCTTCGAAAAACGGTTGCCAATGGAAGTGAAGAAAAGGGTGATATTAGTGGTTATTAGCAGATATTGGACATTCGATTAATCGACTGAGCTGGATGTAGTTGATTTATTCACTCACTTGAGTTATATCACACCGTTTCGTCTCAACACCACCCTCTTCTCCTCCACCATATTCATCTATTAAGGTCTAGGTTTCGGTGTCATCTGCGTCATGCAGCCCCATACGTACCTTCTCTCTTACACCCAACATGTCAAACAGCTGTGAACTCATCAGCAAGCAATCGCAAAAAGAAACCAAGCAGCGGAATGATACCAATCCGCAAAAGCAAACAGCTGCGAGTGATTCTCCCGGCATGATTGGTTATTTGCGGACACTAAGAGATACCATTGATGATGACACCCAAACACGATACCAATGTGGTGACATACAATTGTGATGTCATACCAACTCACACACACACAATGAGTACAGATCTGAAACACTGACTGTACACAGCTCGTACCAGCACAGAACTCATGCTGTTTCACTGCCAGCACTGTTTTGCGGTACTCTGCTAGCTTCCTGTCCGATCATATCCCCGAAAGTGCGTTTCAGCACGGCAGCCAAATAAACTACCCGCAGTTTGAGACAAGGCATGGCGACGTGCGTGTGATGACTTGGAAGAGCCAACAATGGCGCGCTCCGCACGGTATATAACACCCTGCGCCGCCAGGGATTCGCTCCACACACATTCGCTACTGTCCTTCATTCTGTGCTCCACGACTGCGCAATGAAGTATTCAATCTTTTTATCAGCGGCCGCGGCTCTGGTAGCTGCTGCTCCCAGCCCCCAGCCTGCTAACAACGATGAACTGGTTCCTGTTGTTGAGCGACAGGGCACCAACATCCGACTGTTTGGCCGAACCTTCTGTGCCCGAACCTGGGGCAAGGGCTCTCACTGGGGTGATTGTCCCGAGTACACTCAGTGGAAGCCCAAGCCTCCCGGAGGCGGTGGCTCTCACAAGACGTGTCCTGCCGACCAGCAGACTCTCATCACAACCACTTCCACTCGTTACAAGGGTTACGACTGTCTCACCGACACCATTGTGATCACTTCTTGTCTGCCCACCCCCACACCTGCCAAGACGACCGGTGTGCCTCCCAAGCCCACTAGTGACTCTGCCGACTGCACCACTCACTACTCCACTTCCACTCGTTACGAGGGCTGGAAGTGCATCACGGATACCGCCACCATTGTGAACTGTATTCCTCCCGGTCCTACTCCTCCTCCCCAGACCAGTGTCAAGCCTACTCCTTCTGGATCTCTGACCTGTCCTCCCGAGGAGCAGACTACTATCGTGACCACTTCTACTCGATACCACGGATGGGACTGTCTGACTGACACTGTCACCCTGACTCAGTGCGTGCCTGGTACTTCTACCAAGCCCGAGAGTGTTGTGACCACCGGTGTTCCTCCTCCCAGCACACACGTCAAGCCTACTCCTTCTGGCTCTCTGACTTGTCCTCCTGAGGAGCAGACCACTATTGTCACCACTTCCACTCGATACCACGGATGGGACTGTCTGACCGATACTATCACTCTCACTCAGTGTGTGCCTGGCACCTCCACTCAGCCTGAGAGCGTTGTCAGCACCTCCGTCCCTGGATCTTCTGTCCCCACTACCCCTGTTGGCAGCTCTAGTAAGTATTATCCCCTTTGCAACTCTCACTTTCATTACTAACATAGCTCCTGTGACCACTCCTGGCTCTTCCACTCCTGGCTCTTCCACTCCTGGCTCTTCCACTCCTGGCTCTTCCACCCCTGGATCTTCCACTCCTAGTGTTCCTACTTCTGGAGTCCAGACTGAGTCTACTGGATCTGTCACCATCCCCCAGCCTTCGGAGTCCACCACCGAGACCTCTGTGAAGCCTACTGACTCTCTGCCCCCTCATCTGACCACTTCTTGGGTTACCAAGACCACTACTTTCACCACTGGAACTACCGTCTACACTACCGAGATCACCACCCTCACTACTTGTGAGATCACCCCCTCGTCTACCCCTGGTACCGAGACCACCCCCGTGACCGGTACTGTTCCCGTTGAGTCGTCTTCCACCCCTGGCACTGAGACCCAGCCTACTCCTTCCACTGGAACTGTTCCTGGATCTTCCACTGGTCCCGTCACCTGCCCTACTGGTCAGACCATGACTACTGTCACTGTTCCCCACACTGACACTGTCACTACCGGCGGCTCTACCATCACTACCGTGGTTACCAAGACCGAGACCACCTGTGCTCCTCCTGGATCTGAGACTGTCCCTGTTGTGTCCACTGGCACTGCATCCACTCCTATCATCTCTGTTTCCACTGGCACTGAGTCTACTCCCGTTGGATCTGGCTCTACCACCCCTGGCACTGAGACCCAGCCTACTCCTTCCACTGGAACTGTCCCTGGCTCTTCCACCGGTCCCGTTACTTGCCCTACTGGACAGACCATGACCACCGTCACTGTTCCCCAGACTGAGACTGTTACCACTGGTGGTTCCACTATTACCACCGTGGTTACCAAGACTGAGACCACCTGTGCTCCTCCTGGATCTGAGACTGTGCCTGTCATTTCTACTGGTTCTGAGTCCACTCCTGTCGGATCTGGTTCTACCACTCCTGGCTCTTCCACTGGTCCCGTTGAGTCCACCGGCACTGTCCCTGGTTCTTCCACCGGCCCTGTTGAGTCCACTGGCACCGTCCCCGGTTCTTCCACTAGTCCCGTTGAGTCTACTGGAACTGTCCCTGGCTCCTCTACTGGTCCCGTCGAGTCCACCGGCACTGTTCCTGGCTCTTCTACTGGTCCCGTGACCTGCCCTACTGGCCAGACCATGAGCACTATTACTGTGCCTCAGACTGAGACTGTCACCACTGGTGGCTCTACTATCACCACTGTCGTTACCAAGACTGAGACCACCTGTGCTCCTCCTGGTTCCGAGACTCAGCCCATCATCTCTACCGGTACCGAGTCTGTGCCTGTCTCTTCTGGACCTTCCCCCAGCGGTAGCACCACTGAGACCACTCTGAAGCCTGAGTCTTCTCTGCCTCCCCATCTGACCACTTCTTGGGTGACTAAGACCACTACCTTCACTACTGGTACCACTGTCTACACCACGGAGATCACCACTCTCACCACTTGTGAGATCACACCTTGTGAGTATTTCTTTTTTTCTCTCAACGTCTACATTCCTTTACTAACACAGCCTCCACTCCTGGTACTGAGACCTCCTCAACCCCCGTCACCGGCAGCGTGCCTGTTGAGTCTTCGTCTGTCCCCATCGAGTCCTCTTCTGTCCCTGTCACCGGTACCGTGCCCGTCGAGTCTTCTTCGGTGCCCGTTGAGTCTACTGGAACTGTTCCCGGTACTTCTTCTGGTCCTGTCACCTGTCCCACTGGTCAGACCATGAGCACTATCACTGTTCCCCAGACCACTACCGTTACTGAGGGTGGTTCCACCATTACCACCGTTGTGACTAAGACTGAGACTACTTGTGGCCCCGGATCTTCTACTGGTCCCGTTGAGTCAACTGGTACCGTTCCTGGTTCTTCCACCGGTCCCGTTGAGTCTACTGGCACTGTCCCTGGCTCTTCTACCGGCCCTGTCGAGTCCACCGGTACTGTCCCTGGTTCTTC
>BCJD01000003.1:2022229-2089861 GCA_001600195.1 Yarrowia keelungensis | reverse complement strand
TCTGTTCCCGTTGAGTCTACCGGTTCCGTCCCTGGTCCTTCTACCGGATCTGTTCCCGTTGAGTCTACTGGTTCCGTCCCTGGTCCTTCTACCGGCACTGTCCCTCCTGTTGAGTCCACCGGCACTGTCCCTGGTCCTTCTACCGGTTCCGTCCCCGGACCCTCTACTGGTTCTGTCCCTGTTGAGTCTACTGGTTCCGTTCCTGGACCTTCCACCGGTTCTGTCCCTGTTGAGTCTACTGGTTCCGTTCCTGGACCTTCCACCGGTTCTGTTCCCTCGCCTTCCACTGGATCTATTGAGTCTGTTACCCCCACCACCCTGGAGCCTACTGCCAGCTCTGCCACCCGGACTGGCTCCGAGAGCAAGCCTGTCCCCACCGAGTCTAGCCATGTCACCTCTTCGGCTCCCACTAACACTCCCACTGGTCCTATCACCGTGACTTCCCCCGGAACTTCCTCTCATGTGACTTGTCCTCCTGACCAGAGCACCTCCATTGTGACCAAGACCATCACTGGCATGACCACTGAGAGTGGCTACACTGTCGAGTGTCTCACCATCATGACTGAGGCCGTCTGTGTCACCGGCGACGCTACCACCACCAACTGGATCACCTACCAGCCTACTCCTTCTGCCGAGTCTTCTGTTGTTCAGTCTACTCCTTCCGAATCTGTGCCTCCCGTTGAGTCCACTCCCGTGCCCAGCACTGGTGCCGTCGAGTCTTCCGGCTCCGTCCCTCCCGTGGCCTCTACTGGTACTTCCGTGAAGCCCCAGCCTGAGTCTTCTGCCTCTGCTCCTCCTTCCTCGGTGCCTCTTCCCCCCGTGACCATCGTCACTACCGAGGTTGTTACTACTGAGGTTGACAAGACCACCGTGGTTGCTACCCAGACCAAGACTGTCATCTCTTGCACCCACCAGGCTGGATGTATCGGTGGCTACGCCATGGGAGAGGTTGCCCCCGCTCCTACTCTTCCCGCTGGAGCCCAGGTGAAGCCTGCCATGCCCGAGGTCTCTGAGACTGCTGTTGTTCCCAACACCACTCTCAAGCCTGTTGGTTTTGTCCCTGAGGAGTCTGGAGCTGCCCCTGGCGCCCCTGGTTCCCCTACTCCTGCTCCTGCCGGAACTGCTGCTCCTGGTGAGTCTGCTCCCGTTGTTGCTCCTGGCGCTCCTGCCGGCTCTGCTGCTCCTGGTGAGCAAGCCCCCGGCGCTGCTGGCGAGTCTGCTCCCGCCCAGGCTGGAACTCCTGCCCAGGCTTCTGCTGCCCCCTCTGCTCCTGAGCAGGCCAACGGTGGCGTGTCCCTTGGACTCCCTCTTGGTGGCCTCTTCCTGGCCGCCCTCCCCCTGCTCATCTAAGCTGGGTAAACTATTTTATTAACTCTCATAAATTGTAATTGATATCTCTTAAAAACCCCAAGAATGTAGCTGACTTTAGTTAAGTTTTAGTAAGTCGAGTAAGTGTTGTTTTCAAAACAGCTTCAGTGGAAATTCGTAGTTTCACAAGAAAATGAGTGTCTATGGTGACAGAGAGTAAGCTGAGCACAGGTTATCTTTTGCTAAATTTTGGCCTTGTTTTTTCAGCTGTTAATTACTGTTTTCTGTGTACATACTTGTGCTGGTGATTGTAACAAGTCAATGAAGATGTGTGTACAAGTACTTGTACAAGTAATTGCCACGGGAATGAACAATCAACATTATCTAAATCAAATGAACACATTGGTGAATTTCGAACTGCCCATCTCAAACATTTCTTTTATTTATTTATTTGTTTTCGTGGTGATTCGAACCAATGTTATGGTTTTTGTGGTTTTCAGAAGCTTCGAACCCACGACTACACCTCAGTCCCTAAAGAGCAGTTGTCATGGTAACGAGACTGCATGAGGTGAGTATATCTTAAACCTTATTTGAACTTCGTGACAAGAGCCATGATTAATAAAGATGATTTTAATGAATTGTTTTTAATATTAAATAAAAAGCTGAATAAATTCTTAATAAAAATGTGAGATTTAGAGTCTCTACGAATTGTTAGAACTACGCACTACAATCCCCGACTTAACACCTCACAAATGTGATAATCTCATCAATGCTCACATATTGCTCGTTTAACCCCACATAATGCTCAAATGTGCTCATTTTCTTCTCAAAAATGCTCATAAAACCTCGAATAATGCTCAAAAATGCTCACAAAACCTCATATAATGCTCAAAAATGCTCACAAAACCTCATATAATGCTCAAAAATGCTCGCAATACCTCTAATAATGCTCAAACACTTCTCAGAGCTCAATAATTACTCTGAAAATGCTCAAAATGCTCAATATACGCTCATATAATGCTCAAAATACTCAGTATATACTCACAAAATTCTCATCAACCACTCGATAAGTGCTCAATAACCACCCTATTTGCTCACCGCTAACTACATAAATGCTCATTTCAAATACTAATTCATTACTCGTAATATATATGTTTTCTCATATAGAGACCGGCCCTATACTCTCTTACATTTTGCAAGATCGGCAGTCCTTGACCTCGACGGATCGGTTGAAGGTCTGGTTGGACTTGGGGACATCGACAGAGGGGTTGCCAGTGAAGAAGTCGTTGGGAGACAGGTGGACCTTCATGATCTCACAAGGCATGACGGGGAAGTCCTCCACTCGGGGGTGGTGAGTGAGGCCAAAGGAGTGCCAGAGCACAACGTCGTCGTTTCGCACGTTCTCGTTTCGAGCAACGGCGTCCTGAACACCACCGATCTCGTTGGCAGACTGGTTGGTCCAGACACCACCGGCGAAGAATTCCTGGTCCTTGTACTTGGTGACCCAGTAGTGGTGGGTGGCGAAGGCAGCTCGCTTTCGGGCAATGGAGCCGGGCTGGGCGTAGAGCATGGCGGTAGCCAGACCTCCGACCTTGTAGCCGACGGGGTTGCCGGAAATGGGGTTGAGCTTGTTCTCGTTGCAGATCTTGAGGTATCTGTTCTTCTGGATGTCCGAGTCCAGGTAGCACGACTTCTCGATGGGGGTCTTTGTGTTCTCGAAGGCGATTCCGTGGGGGTTCTTGTCGTCCCAGGGCAGCGACACGGTGTCGTTGACGAAGATGGTGTTCTTGTGGCCGTCAATGGCAGGGTCCATTCGCATGTTGAAAATGTGCTGGTGAGAAGCGGCAAGCACACCGGGAGACACAATGTTTCCGTACTTGGACTTCTTGCCGGCGTCAATGAGCTGGGTGGAGACAATACCGGTGGCTCGGATCTCGAGCTGGATGCCGGCAGACTGGTCAAAGTGCCAGGCAAAGATGTACTCGTAGTTGCCGACGGTCAGAATGGTCTGCAGAACCAGGATTCGTCGTCGGGTGATGGCGACCACGTCGGTTCGGTAGTTGGTGTGCTTCCAGCCGATACCGTCGTCCTGCTCGTGCATGCAAATGACGTTCTTTCGGGTGAAGACGTTACCCTCGGGGTCGCAGACGTTACCGTCAAAGTACTTGATGGTTCCGAGACAGTCGCAGCCCAGAGTCAGCTCGTTGGCGCACTTGCCTCCTCCGCAGTCTCCAAAGTCGAAAGCCATCTTTCGGTGGAGAGGAGGTCGGGGATCGGCGTAGGGAACAGCCATCTCAGACATGGAGAGTCGGTAGAAGGTGGATCGGCCGTCGTAGTGAACGTCGTGGATGACCAGACCCTCTCGAGGAGTGAATCCGACCTTGAACTGCCACTTCTGCCAGTTGACGTAGCCGTCCTTGTCAATGTGGTAGGAAGGACCATCGGGCTGGATCACGTTGTAGGGCTTGAGATCGGTTCGCATCTTGTCCTGCAGCTCGGGCAGGTAGTCGTTGGTGACACAGTGCTCGATGCAGTTCTTGCCCTCGGGTCGGGTATCGTAGTTGCCAACACCCTGGACGGCAGCATCGTCATCGTCGCCACCAGTAGCGCAGAAGTCCACTCGAACCAGCTTCTTGTCTAGAACGTCGTAGACGGGGACAAAAGGAACGGGGAAAGAGTACATGTTGGAGTCCTGGTGGTTGTTCTTGGGGTCTCGGCAGTAGACGAGCATCTGCATGAATCGGGGCATCTCCAGCTCGGAGTCACAGCCGTACATCCATCCGTCAATGGTCAGGTTGTCGACGAGATGCTCCAGACCGCACTTCTTGATGGCGTCCTTGACGAGAGGGTGAGCGAAAGCAGCCTCGAAGGCCTCGTTGGCCTCCCAGGGATCAATGGGAGGGTGGATGCCCTTCTTGATGACCTCGTTCTTGATGACGGTGCCCTGGGTCACGTCGATCCAGCACTGGTTCACCAGCTTGTCCTGGAGAACGTAGTAGATGCAGTGGGCCACTCGAGGAGGAGGAGTGGGGTTCTTGCCGGCTCGCTTGGCGGCCAGGAAGGGGGCCATCAGAGCCTTGGGGGGCTCTTCGGTGCCGATGGACTTGAGATGGAGGGTCTTGCCGTTGTGGGCCTTCTTGACCACGGTGACAACCTTCTCCATCTCCGGAACGGAGAGTTGATCGAAAGGATGGGGAGCCATTGTATGTGTTGGATGCTAGTTGAGGGTCAGGAATCGAGCTACGCGGCAGCTTATATATATCTCTCGAGCCACGGCTCTTTTTGCGATTTTTCAAATCTTCCTGACGGAACATGAGCTAAACTTTCCGCCAGCTGCATTAGAGTATGCAAGACTTATGCGTCTTATCGAACGTCGCTTCCCAGCGGCAACTGCCTATTTAGGAAGGTGTAGCAGGGAGAGCGGAAAGGATTGAAGAGAAGAACAGTTCAAAAGGTGACTAAGCAGTATGTATTTCAGTACTGGTGAAACAGCTACAACACCTTGATTATTCATTCTTTGCCCTTCTACTCTAAGATTTTGCCACATATTCTCATTTTCCACCCCAACTTATCTACCCCAGAATTGGATAAGGGTGAGGGTAGCGAAGGTTATATTAAGCGGTAGTAAAGTCGGTGGACGGGAGAAATGTGGCGTTTTGAGGCTATAGGAGTGATTATTTCGAAGATCAAAGATCAGATAAGCTTTATTGTGCTATATAGTGTAGGAATCTCGGTTTTTTCGCTTATCCAAGACCTCCTGGCTGAGTAACACCCCCCTTTATTTTCCGATTACTCTATCAAAAATTCAACTTGAGGCTCGTCATTAAGTGCATTCTAATGCAGCGTAAAAGCCAAATACGGCCCAAACTGATTAAGCCTTTCCCCACAAATCACAGACAAGCATTGGATGCGGAAAACCAGCAGGGTAACACTCCACGGTGTGCAACAAGAGGGTGTACAAGACTCCGATTTATGACCGGGAGGGGAGAGTGGAGATGTGGACCCTCACGAGTTGCTTCCAATCGCGACAGATCACTAATGGGCTAATTAGCTGTCATTGATAACGTCAGCCAGCTTAGTCATGGATTAGATGGGAGAGTGATGATCCCTATCAGGGTCTTAACATCAATGGTATAGGTATGAAGGGTATCAACTTGTATCGTTGAAAGCCAACAGGAGTTTGTAGGCTTCCCCCCTCTACTTATATTCCGCTAATTGCTCATTAATCCAAGTAAATTGCTCTATGGCCTCATCATCGAAATCGTCTCATTAGTCGACCCATCTTCGAGATGTTGATGTCACTCTCTCTAACTCTGACACACCGTAACTCATACAAGCACCTCTAAACACCCCGAAATGGTGATCGGTACGTCGGACACAGCTGACATGTACATACCGCCAGCCGTCACCTTTTCCTCTCTCTATCCGCCCTTATTGGACCTCGTTATCTAGCTTCCAACTCTACAATATGAAGAGATCGACGTGCTGCATCGGAACAAAGTCCGACGTTATACCGTTAAGCGCCCTTATCTGACGTGCAATCTGTAACGCCTCATTACCGTGTCTGAGTCACCAGCTGAGTCATTCCCGTAATCGCCAACACACATTTGTCATCTGCTTGTCATCTATCAAAAGCTGTTGTCACCCATCTTCGCATCTATCTACACGGACAATAACCTCAACGTCCGCGCTTATCTCGCAAACTCCATCCTCAATAGGACAACACTAAATGTTTCGGGTGTGGCAAAACTCTACCCCAATCGGGAAGTGCTATGCGACAGACAGAAACACCCCCCGTGGTGCCACTAATAATACCTTCCATAACCGAGCTAAGGGAGGGGAATGGAGATGTGTACAAGTAGACTGGAAATTAATGGCGAAAATGAAGAAACACACATCTGAGAGCTGAGTCAGTGGCGGAAAAATGACTCAGAAAAACTGCCTTTTTGTGTTTTCTTTTTTCGCACTGCTCCACGTCATCCTCTCTCTATACACAGCCATTGGGTCTCATATATGCAAACACCAGTTTCACATCAGAGAAGGCGAAATTGACGAAAATGGTCAGAAATCTCCAAAATGGCCAAATGATACCGAAGATGCACCAAAATGGTGTCAAATGGGGCCACATTCCCGACCATTATAGTTAGTCTGTTTCGGTACAAGTACTTGTGAATAAAACAATATTACGTAATTCGCCAATTAGAAGTTCAAATATCGGCTGTCAATTACTTAACCTTTACTTCACACCCTGCTTTCTCTCTCCATATCGATCATAGAGATCAAAAAGCGCTGACTAAGCCAAATGTCTTGGCCATTACACCAACAATCTTAGTGAACTCATTCAGTACCAGGAAACGAACAATAACTACAAATACCAAGTAGTATACTTCATCTTCTGGGGACTGCAGAGCTGTTTTCCATGTCCATACCACCAGTCTAGCTCACTGTCTTCTGCCTGACATAAGAAGCCTTCTCTTCTGCCATCCATCTACTTGTACACCCACTCACCCTTTCATAACAATCTATAATATATGTACTAAATAGCCAATGTGCAAGCTCTATATCTCTATCACGCGTCGATCTGGATAAACACGTCCTTGACGTGGTCCTGCTGCATTCGCTGCAGAATCGTCTGTTTGACCTGCTTGGAGGAGGCGTCCTGCATCAGCTTGACGTGGATGGTGCCTCGCACAGCGCCTCCATCGCTCCAGAACCGAGGCTCATCGTAGGACGCCACTCCGGGCATGACGGAAATGTCGTTCAGAATGTTTCGAATGGTGTACTCTTGCGAATCGGTCAGCGACAGAAGCAGAGTCTTGGCTGCCGTGCTCACGAGGGGGAGAGCAGACAGGAAAATCAAAATAGCAATGAGCATGGAAGCCAGGGGGTCAAAACCGGACCAGCCAAAGTACCACGTGAGAATCGTGGAAATGATGACTCCAACAGATCCAAGGGTATCGGCCATGATATGGAGGTAGATACCGTAGGTGTTGGAGTTGTGTTCCGAGTGATCATGCCCTCCATGACTATGGCCATGAGAACACTCTTCTCCAGGAGCATGACCATGGTTGAAGACGACGATACCGACAATGTTCACGAGAAGACCGAGGGCAGAAACAACAAGCAGTTCAGCCGTTCTCTCAAGCTCCACGGGGTTGTAGATACGTCCCAGGGCCTCGATACACACTCCTCCAGCAATAGCCACCAGCAGACATCCGTTGGTGAAGCCACTGACAGTCTCCACCTTTCCTAGACCGTAAGGGAATCGCGACGAGGGAGGCAGTTTGGACAGAATGGAGGCCACCAGACCGACCATGAGAGCCAGACAGTCAAAGAACATGTGGATGGAGTCGGAAAGCAGACCCAGAGAGTGCGACAGAATCGAGTACAGCAGCTGAATCAACATGAAGGAAAAGTTGAGCAGCAGAAAGTAGAAGATGTTCCGCGTGTCGCTGTGACTGATGATGGAGTCGATCAGACCGGGTCGTTTCTTGATGGACTTGTCAGAGGCGTCTTCTCCATCTTCAGACACTAGAGTGGGAACAAAGATGGACAGTCCACAGACCAGAGCTTCCGAGGGAGTGGCACGTGACTTGATGGAGAGATCGAGGGTGAATCCGATAAGTGACGAGAAAACTCCGTTGATTCTGTTCGGTTGCAAGTCTCGTTTGGCAATGAGGAACACACCACAGGAACCGCAAGCTACCACCAGCAGAATGATTTGCTCGATTGTCAGGGACACGAACAGAGCCGTGGGGATTGTGATGAGCAGACCCAGAGGAATGGCCTGGGAACTGGGGGTTTCGAGGTTCTGCTGGAGCACGAAAACAGCGACTCCCAGAGCCAGATATCCGATTGCAAAGTCCAGAATCGGGCCTCCTACGAGGACGACGTCGTGCACCATGGAAATGAGCACATAGACGAGGTATTGCCAGGAAGATCGCCATTCAGGGACCATCTTGAGGGGAACGTTCAGAGAGACAAACACGATGGCTGTGACTCTTGTGGTTCCGAGGAAAATGGCCGAGATGACGAGTGCGAAAATTCCCGCCGTGAGCACGACGGTGTTTCTTGCGCCCTTTCTTGCTCCAATGGTGTGTTTGATACCAAACAGACGGAACACACCTGCCCAGAAAGTTGTGCATCCTGCCACCAGCAACGCCGAAACGATAGGCGAAAGGACGTTGAGCTGGAGACAGAGGAGTGACGTTGCCAGTAAGGAAGTCGGCAACGAAATGAACGAGGGAATCGATTGTAGGAGAGACGATAGAGGGGGAATGTGGATCTGCAGATCGGGTATTTCTCTATCGTGAGTGTGTGAGTGGCCGTGTGAGTGACCGTGACCGTGAGAACAGCTTCCATGGTCGTGTGTATGGTCATGTGTGTGGCCATGTGTGTGGCCATGAGTGTGGCCATGGGTATGTGTGTGTGCATGATCATGCTTATGGTCATGAGAATGATCATGACTATGGTCATGTAAATGAGGATCATGATGGTCATGTGAATGTGCCTCATCAAGTCTCTCCACTAGCGGTCCCTTTGGATCACAATCATGCGTGTGAATCACATGGTCACACTCCTGTTTCAACGTGTCCAGTTCCACAGCTACTGCTCCTTCTCTGTCCTCTGAATTGCGAATTTCTCCATTAACCAGCGTCCGTCTGCGACTCCGCATAGGCAACGTCTCATCATAGCCCTCCTTGACAGGATCCAGCTTGCTCTCAAGCGTGTGATGGTGGAAATCGTTCAGCAATTCAGGCACGTTCAGAATACCCCAAGAAGGGGTTCTCATGGGTCCTGCCGAAGAAGGACCGCTGGAATTGGCGCCCAAGTTGCCGTATTTCTTGGCCTTGGCCATCTGCTCGGAAAACGACTCCGGCATGTCGATTTTCAGGCCGGTAGGACGTTGACTCATTGCGATATGGGAACGTGTGTTGTCGTGGAGATGATGGTTGTCGAGGTGATGGTTATGCACAAGAACCTAAAGGTGACGTATCGAATGTACGTAGATCAGGAGATATAGGTTAAAAGGGTGTAATAGGGCGATTGCTTGAAAAGAATACGTCTTTTGTTTGTGTAATATATTTTTATTAAGTCACGTGAACTATTTAGTATATGACACGGCTACTACTCCAAAACTTCAGCCTTACCTCCAGGTGTCCAAGAGTGTGCCTGACACGCCAAAGTCTCAAATCTCAAACCGTTTGGGACTTCTAGAAGGAGGAGGTGGGAATAAATGGGAATTAAATGGAATTAATGGAGTAAATTCGGGAAAATCAGGAAATTCGAAAATAATTGAAATAATTGGAAATCCAGTTATGAACTCTTTTTTGAATACCAGATTGGTCGCGGTAAATCAACGAAATTCAGAAAATCGGAAAAAGAACATTAAATCCAATTTTATTTTGAAAAGCCCAGAAAAATCCAAAGAAATCCAAAAAATAGTGGAAAATCAAGAAATATCGCAATCCTCTCATAAACCCAACTAATCACCACTCAACCCCCTCAGACACTCCAAACATTCACAACACCATCGTCTCCGGACGTCACCAACTTATCATCCAGCCAAACAACGTCGTTCACCTCGTAGACACCGTGAGCGTTCTCAACCTCAGACTCAATCTCCCACTGACCCGGAGCAGTCTCCTTGTACACCACCAGCTTGCCGTCAGCGCCCGTAGAGGCGATTCGGCCGTTTTTGTTCCATGCTACCGAGTAGATGGCTCTGGAATGGGCCTCGGGCAAAGTTGCCTGCTGAATCCACTCCTCAGACAGAGGATCGGCTCTGAAGGCCGGTCTAATACCCTCATGGTCGCCGGTACCGCCCACCTGGCCCTCCTTTTTCCACACAATGCACGTCTTGTCGTCCGAGGAGCTGACTAATCTGAGATCGGCTCCGTTTTGAGTCGGTTCAAAGGCACATCCCCAGACGGTCGATTCGTGGCCACCGAGGTCAGCAACACAGATCCAGTCGTCGTCGTCTTCTCTCCACAGACGCACGGTGTCGTCGTAACTGGCGCTAGCAAACACCATCTCTGAGGGATGCCAGGCGACATGTTTGACGTCCTGGGTGTGGTCCTGGAGCACGGAAATGCACTCAAACTCGTCGTTCATGTCGTCGGCCTCCCACACCCATATACTCTTGTCTCTGGAGCACGTGGCGAGCAGCTGACCGTCACAGGACCAGCTGACGCCCTTGACCTCGTTTTCGTGGCCCTCAATCGCCGCCAAAAACTGCCACTCGTCGTCCTCCTTGCCCCAGATGCTCACGGTGGAGTCGAACGAGCCCAGAGCGAGCGAGGGAGCAGATCCGCTGGGCTTCCAGGCCACAGAACGCACAGATCGGTTGTGTCCTTCGGTGATGGTGGTCACCAGTTCCCAGTTGTTGGTGTTGTAGATGCGCACGGTTTTGTCGCCGGAACAGGTGGCCAGGAGAGGGAGACTGGGGTGCACAGAAGCCGCCCACGCTCGGTCCGTGTGTCCTTTCAGAGCCTTGATTAGCTGCATTGTGGTGATGGTGAGTAATAGGTGAAGATGGAGATGCAGAAAGTTAAAGGTGAGAGATGGTGAAACTAGAAGTGTATAATAGGGTAGGAATCAGGGGAAGGAGGTGACTTGAAGATGTGTAAGTCGCAGTTGATTTTTCGTTTGTACTTGCAGTTTTATTCGCTATGCCTTTATTATTCAGATTCACAGTGCATATGAGCCCTCATGATGACCCATCAGATTCGGCTAATAGAAACTCTTAATGCAGAAAATCGCGGAAAATCTGGAAAAAAACACAACAAATTCAATGAAAGTCCAAAAAACACGAGAGCTGCTTAGACCGTATACTACAGTTCTGCTCCTCTGATAAACGTCAAAACTGGCCACTTTTCTACCACCAAACCACTCCAACTTCTCTCTCACCGCCATCTTAGGTTCGACAAACTTAATCAACGCACGAAACATCTGCAGCTTCTGAAAACTCCTAGGATTCGCTACAACAATGCTGCGCATAGGATTAATGGCATTGCGGGCCAGCCGGCCGATGCTGGTGAAGCCGCTGCAGAGACCGCAACAGCTTCTGTTTCCCAGACTTTCTCCGTTCTCAACAGGTCGGTTCTTACTGAACAAGAAGAACGATGAGAACAAACCCGAGAACGAAAATGAGAACAAGCCGGAGTCTTCCGAGAAATCGAACGAAATGGTCAAGAAGGACACTACTTTTGATCAACTACCTCATATCCCCGATCCCAAGGCTGAAGCTCTGGCGAAAAAGAACGGATACGTGCCTGCCAAGGAGTGGGTTCGAGAGTCGTTTGAAATGCCCAAGACGGACGTCAGACGGCCCCATATTCTCAAATGGAAGGCTCTGGACGGCCACGGACCGAAACTGTTTGCTCTGGCAGTCATTCTGTGGATCATTTGGTGTGCATACATGGTTACTGGACGAGGAGGAAACGAGGGAGGAGAAACGACACTGGCAAACACCCAGTTCGTCAAGTACAAGATTGTCAAGAAGATGAAGATCAGCGACGACATTGAGCTCATTGAATTCAAGGGTCCTGAACGGTCCATGCTTCAGCCCAAGTACGCAGAGTACTGGGACGGTCATAAGATGTTCTCTGTTCACGTCAGACAGCCCGAAGTGCAGGTGGTGCGATCCTACACTCCTCTGCCGGTGTATATGATGCAGGATGTTGACGGTAAGGACCCGCTGGTCAAGATTATCAGCTGGGATACTGATTATAACGGTTTCTGTATGCTGATCAAAAAGTACGAGAATGGAGAAGTGGCCAAATGGATCCAGTCTCTGCCTATCGGTACTGACGTTGATATTCGAGGTCCCTTCATCGATGCTGTTGTTCCTGAGATTCCTGCCGATGCCAAGCCCCATAGAGCTCCTATGGAAGACATGCCCAGTCGAATTCCCGCTGACTGGAAGTACCTGGACGTTCCTAAACCGGACAATCTCGTTTTCTTTGCTGGAGGAACCGGAATTGCGTCTATTCTCCAGTCTCTCCTGTCTACAAACCCTCCTAGAGGCTGTGTGGACATCCACTACTCCGTTCGAACTAGAGACGAGATCCCCTTTGAACGGCTGCTGTATTTCCTCCAGAAACTCGGCAGAATCCGACTTTTCATGTACGTGGACAGCGAGAACAAGTTCATTTCCGCCAAGGACGTTCCCCAGCCTGCTCCTCTGAACATCAAACCCAACACCGATACCAAGGAGTACCACAACGCTCTCGAGCAGGCAGCAGCCCAGAAAAACGACAAGAACCGCCAGGGACCTGTCTACGCGTACGTGTGTGGTCCTGACGGCTACGTCAACTACATGGCTGGACCTCGAACGTACGACGGTCAGGGTCCTGTCAAGGGTCTTCTCGGCCAGAAGGGATGGACCAACGAAAACGTCCGAAAGATGTAATGTATATAGCAATAGAATGATTGATGACAAGCGAGAGTGGGATAATACAAAATGCGAGTGTTAGCAGGTCAGTTGAAAACGAACAATTCAGTTGAAGAGATAGACTCAAGTCATACTGCATACTTGAGAGCTTAGCCTATATCAAGTAAAGTTTCAACAATGTTAGTTAACAGATATCAACTAAGTATCAGTTGATAGAACAGCTTACTAACTGGACAATTCCGAACAAATTCTTTGTCACAAGATAACCCGGACTACAACCAACACGACTAAAAACAATTTCACTTCAATGAATCACCCACTTCAGCTCAATTACTGCATCGTCTTGACTCATCACTCCACCATGCGTAAAGTTTCAACATGACATTTTAGCTCGAATTTCGGATCCAACATTTCAGCTCTTCAACCTGAACACCATGTCGACCGTAGTCAATGCTGCGGCGTCGCTGAGCCTCGCGCTGCCCAAGGCGTCGACCATCTTCTCCATGATCCAGCCCACGGGCGTTTTCCACCTCGGCAACTACCTGGGAGCCGTGCGAGGATGGGCCGATGTAGCCAAGGCGAATCCCGATCCGTCGACGGAGATTTACTTTGGAGCGGCCGATTTGCACGCTATCACAATGCCCAAGGACCCAAAGCAGCTGCAGGAGTGGCGGCATGACGCGCTGGCTTCTATCCTCGCAGCAGGTATCGATCCTGACCGGTGCTCCGTCTTCTTCCAGTCGGCCATTCCGGAACACACACAGCTGTACTGGGTGCTGTCCAACAGCATAGGAATGGGCTACTTGAACCGAATGGTACAGTGGAAAAGCAAGGCTGGCGTGGCCGAGTCTGCGTCGTTTTTTGAGGACTCAGAACTGCTCTCTCAGCTCAAACATGGCCTGTTTTCCTACCCTGCCCTTCAAGCAGCAGACATTCTCATCTATAAGGCTACCCATGTCCCTGTAGGCGAAGATCAGAGCCAACATCTGGAACTCACACGATCGGCTGCCCAGTCGTTCAACGCAGTCTACGCTTCCAAGAAGAAACCCTTCTTTCCCATCCCTACTACCCTGTTTGCACCTACCAAGAAGATCGCTTCGTTGAGAGACCCTTCTAAGAAAATGTCCAAGAGCGACCCTAACAAAATGGCGTCCATTTTCATCACAGAAAGCCCCGAGCAAATCTACAAAAAGTTCAAGTCGGCCGTCAGCGACTCAGACCCAGCTCCTTTCCTCTACGACCCTGAGAACAGACCTGGTTTGGCAAACCTCATGACCATCATGGCTGGTGTCCAGAGAGTGTCTATTGAGGAGGTTGAGAAGAATATCGCCCATATCAAGACCTTTGGAGAGCTCAAAAAGACAGTCAGTGATATCGTGGTCGAAGATCTGGCTCCCGTGAGATCAGAATTCGACAGACTCAAGAACGATAGAGCGTACCTGGAGAGTATCGTCAACAGAGGAAACATGAAGGCCCGAGAAAAGGCCTCCAAGACCCTCAAGGAGGTCTACGACCTGGTGGGGTTCGGCAACGTGCCCACCAAATAAGGATTGAGCTAATCCATTGCATTATAGCTATTTAACTGTATAAACATAAAACTAATACATCCCTGAAGCAATCAGCCAAGTAACCACCCTTCATCTCTAACCCTTACTGGCAACCCGCTCTCGAGAGGGAGTCTCGTGTCTAATGCGGTCTTCGCTTCGAAGCCGCTCGGTCAGCTCCTTCAGCTGCGCCTCCTGACGCATCAGATCACGCTTCTTGGCCTCAATCTCCCGCTGAACAGTCGCCTCAATCTCCTTCAGCCGCTTGCGCTCAACGTACTGGTGGTTCAGGGCGCTGGGGAAACTGTTGCCACTGGAAGACAGCCGCTCCTCGGTCGACAGGGTGTTTTCGTCGCCGTTAGACAGCTTCTTGGTTCGGTACTTTTCGTAAAAGTAGTCGTGGGTAATCTCCTTGAGATCGTGCATGTGCGAACCAAACAGCACGTTTCGCAGCTGCGCGAAATCGGAGTGCGAGGCGTCGTCCACCTCCACAAGCCCCCAGGGGTACTGTCGAGCTCGGCAGGTTCGCCCGTCGATCTTGTACTCGGTGTTGCTGCTGACCACGGCAAAGGGAGTCATCTCCCGCAACATCATGTTCTCCTCAATGGTCTCATCATCGTCACCAGTGTAGGGGAAGAAGTAGATGGGGATCTTGTACTCCCTGATGTCTTCCATGATGAGCCTCTTGTTGAGATGCAGCTCGTCGGCAGTGAGAGTGTCTGCCTTGCTGATGACGGGAATGACGTTTGCCCGCGTAGCCAGAGCCTGCATGGTCTGGATATCACACTCCTGGAGCCCGTGGCTCGTGGGGGTGATGAAATACAACACAGCATGGACGCGGTTGTCGAGAAACTTGGGGTTTCGCTTGACCCGAGTCTCCTCTCGAAGAATGTCGTCAAACTGGGCCTCCAGGTAGTCAATGAGAGTCTGACAACAAGCAGTGTTGTCTACATTCTCACCAAACCCGGGTCCTTCGACCACATTGAGCTTGATGACAGTGCCGTCCTCTTCAAACTCCGTCTTGGTTTCCTGGATATGGAAACCCGAGTCCTGGTCCTGCATTTCAGGAGCCACCTGGGAGGTGCCTGCAGGAAAGATGGTCTTGTTGCACAGGCTGTTGATGAAGGTGGACTTGCCCGAGCCACTAGCGCCACAAAGCATGATGGACAGATTGAAGCCTCGCTTGACAATCTTTTTCCGTCGCATTTGCTCCGGAGAAAGCTGTGTTAGTGGGTATGAATTGGTATCAGACGTGAGTCGGGGGTATCAAATTTGTGTTGACGTTGAGTTGTGTCTCTGAAAGATGGGCTGACTCACAGTGACGATCATGAGATTCCTGGTATCAACATAATCTCAGTGACGTCACCATGGCCACATCGACATAGTAGCTACAGTGAGTCACCATAGCCACAGCACTATAGCAGTTGTGATACTAGCAGGGTAGATATATCACCATAGGTCACCCTCAAGAATGAACATAGAGATATCTCTCTTAGTCAGTTGTATCACGCATAGCCAGTGCCATCATGCAGTGTCCCTGTGGTATCACTCTTGGTCATCTAGGCCATTCAGAGATTCTGGTATTCATATGATATCACCATAATTGCACTGCCATCTGGTATCGCAGAATGACTGTTTGACGGCTCACCACACATCTTCTCCATAACCTCTCTTTGATATCACAATCTCCATAACCTCTCCTATGGTATCACAAACACACGTCACATAAACAAGGTCACTTACAGTTCCAAAGCCATGGAGAAACTTGCTGGCTTCAAACGTCTCGTTGGACTTGCTGGTGCTTCCACTGGTTGGGGTTCTGCTCATGTTGGAAGTTGAATTCGATAAGTCGTTTGTTTGTCGTATTCGTTGATTGGTCGTTGTTTGGTCGTTTGGTCGTTGTTTGTTGTTATGTTGTAAGTTCAAGTTTGTAGGTTATAAGACGCAGCGATTAGGCTTCAGCAAACTCTATGGGATTCGGAGGCCGGGTAACTGTGTCCCAAAAGAGATTTTGGCCTGAACCCAAAAGCAACCACACAGCATAATAATATATCACCACTCTACATTAAACAGGGCGCACATATATACCCGAACGACAGAGGAACAAGGAGCCCACAATTGAGGGTTGATCAAGGCAGAAAGCAGCAGCGCGAGGCCAACGATTACGAGGAGGAACAGCATCACAATCAGCAGTGTCACCAACGCAATAACATACCCCCTGTCACAGCAAACATACACAACCAGACACAAGCACACGCCCCCACTCATACCCCACACACATGAGAAAGTTACACAAAGACTTGGAAGACGAGTTTCCAGTCTTGCCGTCGTCTCCAAAACCAAACGTCGACAGCTCCAAGAGATCTCGGTCACCCAACCGACGGGATTTGCCTGGAGGAGCAGGGTCCAGATCTTCAGTCCGAAGTCCGATCAGATCTCCAGTTCGAAGTCCAGCAAGGTCACCAGAACGCCAGAACTCACAGCCAGTCACCACACCGGTAACTACACCGACCAGATCCACTCCCAGGCCTCGAACCACGCTTGATGCGCAGTCGCCATCAAGAACGCTAGGATCTCCCTCGAGAAGCGGAGCAGGACCTTCGCATGCATCTCCATCGTCTTCTCCGAGACGGAAAACGTACACAGATCGGTACATTCCCAGCAGAACGGGTGTGAATCTCCAGGCTGCGTTCTCTCTTCTGCATAACGACCCTGTACCTTCTCCAAGTTCGAGACCCCAGGAGATCGAGCATCAAAAGCAGCAGGAGGCTAATCAAACGTTTTCGCAGCTTCTCAAGGCCGAGCTGTTTGGTGATGACGTCCCCAACGTCATTCCATCTCCCATCAGCGACAGAAACCAGTCGGCTCAAACCGGCTCAAACGCTCAACACAACAATAATGCTAACGACGATACAGGCAGCTCGGAAAACGAGCCCATGGGCGGCTTTCACGGAGGTAATCAAAACGCAAACAGCGAGATTTTCCCCCAAAGAACGCCCTTTGACCTGAATTCGCTTCCATCAGGAAACAATACGCCTCCCAGAAACTCCACCAGTCGGTCAGTTCCCACTACACCGACTAGAAACCTGTTTTCTTACAGATCCAGCATCGAGCGACTCACCAGTGGCGGAAGTGGCCGAAAAGCTGCTCTGGACAGTCTGTATTCGCTTTCTCCGGTTCGTCCAGAGTCGCAACAGCTGCTTCTTTCGCCCAGAAAGAGCCCCAGACCCGTGGCAAAGATCCCCTACAAGGTTCTGGACGCCCCCGAACTCGCAGACGACTTTTACCTGAATCTGCTCGACTGGGGTTCGAACAACGTGCTTGGAGTGGGTCTCAACTCGTGTGTGTACCTCTGGCAGGCTCGAACCGGCGGAGTTTCCAAGCTTCTGGACCTTTCCCAGGATGGAGACAAGGTCACGTCTCTCCAGTGGATTACCCGAGGTAACCATCTGGCTGTAGGCACGGAGCGGGGTCTGGTTCAGATCTGGGACGCCGAACACAACAAAAAGGTGCGCACCATGAGTGGACATCAGCTGCGAGTCGGCTGTTTGGCCTGGAAAGACCATATTCTGTCTTCTGGAAGCAGAGACCGATGCATTGCTCATAGAGATGTGCGTGTGGCTGACCATTACGTGGAAAAGTTCTATGCTCATCGGCAGGAGGTGTGTGGACTGAAATGGTCGTTTGACGACAACCAGCTCGCCTCAGGAGGCAACGACAACAAGCTGGTGGTCTGGGACGGTATCACTGACAAGCCTATTTACCGGTACTCGGACCACGAAGCTGCCGTTAAAGCTATTGCATGGTCTCCTCACCAACGAGGTCTTCTGGCTTCAGGAGGAGGAACGGCCGATAAGCGGATTCGGTTCTGGAACACCACCACTGGTGCTCTTCTCAACGAGATCGACACCGGCTCGCAGGTATGCAATCTCATGTGGAGCAAAAACTCCAACGAGGTGGTGTCGACCCATGGCTACAGCCAGAACCAGATTATCATCTGGAAGTACCCGTCGATGCAGCAGGTGGCCCAGCTCAAGGGCCATACTTACCGGGTTCTGTACCTGAGTATGAATCCCGATGGGCGCACCATTGTGACGGGAGCAGGAGACGAGACTCTGCGGTTCTGGAATGCTTTTAACAAAAACCCCACTGACGACCAAGGCAGCAGCGGGGTTCTGGACATGTACCAGCATTTGCGATAGACACGCGTGTCCAGATATTTATTGATATTGTAATATGTATATTAGGATGAGTGGAGTGTAGGCGAGCTGTAGAGAAGTCCTCGATTGAGGAAGATAAAAACTAAGGGCTTTACGTGGATCTGAAGAGGATGAACTATCAGTCTATCGGTTGATTCTCTAGACTCTGTGTCTTGTAGTCACATAGAATTCATTCGTTCTTTTGACACTCACCATATGCACCCCCTCCATAAAAGAAGGTTCTTATACTGACTCTTTTCGGTTGGACTTTCCTGTTCTTGTAAAAGGAAGAAAAAGGGCAGTGTTATCACAGTGAGCCAGCAACTGCTCTACTTCATACATTCAATCTCTCACCAAATTTGCTTCGATTTATTTGGATTTATTTCTTCATTATTTTATCCATATTTCAATTTAATCATGTAAATCCTATTTATCTCATTCGCGTGAACTCATGCATGCATTCAATTAAGCGAAGTTTGATTTTACCACCGTTGTCTCGACATGGCGAAACAAAAAAAGGGCTTCTACGCCGTTCGACGAGGCCGTGAAATTGGCGTCTTCACGTCCTGGGCCGAGGTGCTTCCTCTGGTTGACAAATTCGCCGGTGCACTACACAAACGCTTCGAATCAAGAGCTCAGGCAGAACTATGGGTGTCGACAGCCCTGCCAGTTTCTGCTTCGAAAAGTACGCCAAATTGTGGAATCATGGGCAGCCAGAGCCCCAAGTTGGAACGCAGTCCGAGGAAACCCGCTACTCCGTCGAGATCTGCGATTTCGGCGGGTTTTAACGCTGCACACGATCAGGAACCTCCATCTCCTACGCGAGCACCAAGGAAGGAGGTTGAGAAGGCAAAGAAGGTGAACGTTTTCAAAAACGTGAAGCGACTGAAAGGCTCGTTTGCGTCGCATCAATCGGGCTGGTGTCCTACATCCAGTGAAGTGGAAATGGCTCATTCAATGTTCAATTTGATCCAGCAAGATCCGTGGATTCCGATACAGGTCGAGGGAGGAATTCGAGACGGAAAAGCGGAATACGAGATATATTTTGGACCAGACAGTTCTCAGAATGTCGCACGGCCAGTTGTCGTTTACGATAACGAGACTGAGGAGGAGTGGGCAGAGAGAGCAGTGCTGGTAGGTGTCTATGAAGCATGCAAGTTGATCCACAGGAGAAACGACGGTCTCAAGTACAGTATTCAGACCACGTCCCTGTTTGCCATTCAGTGCATCTATAACCGCTGTCCTGTATGGGAAGAGAAAGGCTGGATGGAGAACGGGAAGCCTGTTCCTCATCGAGATGTGTTGGAGAAGACGGTCATCTTGTTGCACCAGTTGAAAGGGAGGGTGAATTTCGTCAAGTTGAAGGTGGTAGACAACGAGCCGTAGGCGAGTTGTCTATATGCCGATACCAAAGTACAATTCTATGCTGTTGTATCTGTACCAAGGTCTGTTGTCTCTGAGATATCATACAAGCCCTTGAAGGCACAATTGTCCACCAAATGTCTCAGTTGTTTGTCAGAAGATAATGTTTCTACAATTGGGAAAATTTTCTCCATACTGAACGGCTGTTGTCTTCAGGCGAAAGGCACATGTTTCCTTACACGGCACTGTTTCTGCTCACCCTCATTGCTCGATCACAACCCCCACTGGAGCAAGTTGGAGCCTTGCAGCCCCTCATTGGAGCCTTGAACCGGTTCTGGAGCCTCACGATGAACACAACCCCACATGATATTACGATACGGCAATGGCCAATACGAGAGACTAACAACAAAGACCGGATACCGACCAGCCCATTGCATCACTCTAATTCTCCACACGAATAAGGGGCTCTATCACTGTGCTTCATGCACCACACCCCATATTCGGGCTGACAAAGACAGGCACGGCACTTCTTAATTGAACTGAGACGTTGAGATGGACCGAGGGCAATTATGGTGTCACGAGGGTGAAAAAGGTGTCAGCAAAATGAAAGCGCTGTGGAGTGGTAGGCCAGGCTCATGTGAATGACAGCCATTCTAGACAACGAAGACACCCCAGACAACGAAGGCACACAACCAAGGTACCCACTCTGACACCTGCCAGTACACCTGCCAGTGGTTATCAGTGATCAGCTCCACTATAGCAAAGATCTATAGACTCCTTGTTCGTTATCTACCACCCTGTTCAAGCCACTTCTCACCATCAAGCCACCCTGTTCTCCAGGTTAGCCAAGCCTGTGTACACAATATGACTCACAGAACGCAGTGAAGCCGTGCAAGCCAAGTCGCGTGTTGAGACATGTCTGAGTCGTGCGTGGGGGCCGTGTCTGGTCTGCGGACGTGCACACGCCCAAACGCCGCTGTGCCAATCACCAAAGGCCGATTACACTGAGATGGCGCTCTTTGTCAACGCACGGCTTTCACGATAACTTATCAAAGGGTATAGACATAGACTAACAAGAGAGAATGCAGATGACGTTGCAATAGACTACAGAATGACACATAGTACCTGGGCCCTGAAGTTTGTAGCCCTCGACAGTGGCATTTGATGGGAGTTGTACCTGACTGGATCGCCGTGATCTCCATACACCACCAACAGTCGTTCGATCCTCTGATCACGTTATTTGCTCACTTGCGACCGCACTATACACTCGTTATCTTGGCCAAGACATGGCGAATTCAGCAGGTTAAACAGCCCGCACTTTTCATATTGTAGCATAACATGGAGCCGTGCGTCTTGGCATTGTGGATATGACAATTAATGTAGGAGAGGGTTGGAGATAGATAGAAGGATGTAAGCAGCGTTAGAACAAAACCATTTTCACGTTTGATTTTTATGTCAATTTTTCCTTGTTTTTCCATTTTTGCCCCATTTTTTGAGCAATTTCTGGATTTCACGCTAGTCTCGTCACGGTTAATTATGGGAACTTTAGCATGCAGATTATGAAGGACCCATCATCTAAGGTTTGCATGTCTTGTTACGTGTACCGGAAGGTGTAGGACGTGAGGGGTATTCTATGATCCTCAAACCGGCAAAAACGCGTCAAAATGAAGGCACCACAGTAATCCACAATTAATTAACCAATATTTTTCTCCAAATATCCACACGTTTTCCCTCATCCCTCATCTCCTATCTAGACTATACATGTGTCATGCACTCCTCCACACTTGTTCAACAAACGTCATATCCAGTTCCACTCTCTTGGCAGAGCGCCGTGTCATGCGAAAAGTCAGGGTCAAGAGGCATAATTTGCATTTGCCGGACGAGCACAATGGCCGGGCGTGTCGCCCAGGCGGCCCTCTCGCCCAGCATGGCCATATACATATAGACCGAGCTGCCGGGGACTCGGATTCCATCCCCCTGCTGTATACCCCCAACCAAGAAGACGAGTCTCTGGCTGGACCTTCCCACGAGCCTGACGATTCTTTTTCGATCCACACCGATCCGTACAGCGACTCTTTGACGCACGACTCCTTTTCCATCTCCAACGAGTATTCTGACGAGCCTGGAATCCCGCTACTACCAATGGAAAAATCCCACAATACCCACGAAAAGGGCCACCTGGACGATCACGTGATTGTCGACACCGCCGAGGTGCTCGAGGACACCTGTTTCTACGTGGCCCACAAGCTCGGCATTGTCACTGTTGACGATGAGCCCTTCCCCGAGAGTGTGGCCTACATTGCCCTGAAAGTGGACGAGATGGGCGACGAAGAGGCCCTGGCGATTCTCAAGCGCCACGTCGAGTACCACCGAGACGACCGAAACATCCCCGAGTCGTCCATGCTGCTGTGGCGGTCGCTGATCAAGCACTCGGAGGACTACGCCAAGGGCAACGTGTCCGACTCCGGGCAGTTTGGCCCTTCTGAGTCTGCCAAGAAAGACCTGGAGACCACGGTCGATAAGGTGACGACCCGAAACACGTACGAGGACGGTTCCGCCGACCTGGACCCCGCTAACATGTCTCCCAACGAGCTGAGCTTGGCTACTCGATACCATGCTGCCATCTTCCACTACTGGTCGCCTTACATTGAGGTGCGATCGGTGACTGATCCCTTCGATGACCCCAAACTGCCTGTCGAGACCATCCGAGCTTACCTCGCCGGTATCATCTGGCTCATTGTCGGAGCAGGAGTCAACCAGTTCTTCTCGGTGCGAATGCCTGCCATTTCCATCTCCACCATGGTCTGCCAGCTGCTGCTCTACCCTACCGGTAAGGCTCTCGAGTACATTCTCCCCGATAAGGGCTTCACGTTCCGAGGCACCCGACACTCGCTCAACCCCGGCCCCTGGAACAACAAGGAACAGATGCTGGCCACCATGTTCATCTCCGTCGCCATCGGAGGCACCTACATCACCTCCTACAACCTCTTTGTCCAGATTCTGCCCATGTACTACGGAGTCGACTACGCCCGACAGTTTGGCTACACCCTGACTCTGACCCTCGCTTCGCAGTTCATGGGCTTTGGTTTCGCCGGTCTGCTGCGAAAGTTTGTCGTCTACCCTACCAAGGCCATGTGGCCCACTCTGATGCCCACTCTGGCGCTCAACCGAGCTCTGCTGGTCAAGCAGAAGCGGGAGAAGATCAACGGCTGGCTCATTTCGCCCTACAAGTTCTTCTTCATTGTCGTTGCCTGCGCCTTCGTCTACTTTTGGTTCCCCAGCTACATCTTCCAGGCCCTGTCCACCTTCAACTGGATCACCTGGATTGCCCCTGACAACCTCAACCTCAACATTGTGACCGGCTCGCAGGGCATGGGCGTCAACCCCTGGCCCACGTTCGACACCAACAACATGTTTGCGCTGTTCGATCCTCTGGTTCTGCCCCAGTTCACCGTTCTCAACATTTACGCCGGCATGCTGCTCGGTGCTTCTGTCATCCTCGGTCTCTACTACACCAACACCAAGGGAACCGCCCACCTGCCCATCAACTCCAACCGAATCTTTGACAACACCGGCAAGGCCTATAATGTCACCCGGGTGCTGACTGACGGCACTTTTGACGACAAAAAGTACCGAACCTACTCGCCACCCTTCTACACCGCCGCCAACCTCATGGTCTACTCGTCCTTCTTCGCCATCTACACCCTGGGTTTTGTGTACATTGGTCTGTCCGAGTGGCACACCATGGTGGAGTCGTTCCGGGACGTCAAGCAGGCCTTTGTCGACATCTTCCTTACCTCCAAGTACTACCTGATGAAGCTCTTCAACCGACATACGACCCGAGAAGAAACCGAGTTTTCCCAGTTCACCAACCGACAAGACGAGCCCTTCTCGCGAATGATCTCGGCCTACCCCGAGGTCCAGAACTGGGTCTTCATCGGTCTCCTGGTCGTTTCCTTCGTGCTTGCTGTCATTGCCATTCGAGTCTGGCCCACAGACACCCCCATCTGGGGTCTCTTCTTCTGTCTGGGTATCAATCTGGTGTTCCTGATCCCCCTGACCCTCATTCTGGCCTACACCGGCTTTGGTTTCGGTCTCAACGTGCTGGTGCAGCTCATTGTCGGTTACGCTCTCCCCGGTCACCCCCAGGCCATGATGATCCTCAAGGCCATCGGCTACCAGGTCGACGGACAGGCCCAGAACTTCATCACCGACCAGAAGGTGTCCTACTACACCCACATGCCTCCTCGAGCTCTGATGCGATCCCAGCTCATCGGCACCCTTGTTGGCGCCTTTGTGTGTCTCGGAGTGCTCTACTACCAGCTCGAGATTGACGGCATCTGCACCCCCGAGCAGGCCACCACCACCAAGTTCACCTGTGTCTCCCAGAACACCTTCTTCTCGGCCTCCGTCATCTGGGGAGCCCTGGGTCCCGCCAAGATGTTCCAGATCTACCCTGCCATGAAGTACATGTTCCTGCTGGGTGCCGTGGTCGGCCTCATCTTCTGGGCCATCCAGTACCCCCTCCCCACCTTCCTGGCTAAGAAGTTCCCCCAGCACAAGGAGCGAATTGTTTCCGTCCAGTCGACCCTCAAGATGTTCAACCCCGTCATCTTTGTCGGCGGAGTTCTCAACTTTGCTCCCTACAACCTGTCCTACGCCACCGGAGGCCTCTACGTCTCGTTCCTCTTCTCCTGGATCAAGCGACGGTACTCGGCCTGGTGGTCCAAGTACACCTACGTGCTGGACGCCGGTCTCATAACCGGAATCGCCTTTTCGGCCATTGTCATCTTCTTTGCCGTGCAGTACAAGGGCGTGGAGCTCGAGTGGTGGGGCAACACCGTGTCCTACGACAACCTGGACTTCAAGGGTGCCATCCTCCTGCCGCTGGCCAAGGGCGAGACCTTTGGCCCCACTCCCGAGAACTTCCCCTAGTTTATTTATGATTAATGAGTATTAGTGAATATGAGTATTGAGTATAGTGTGCAGTTGTAGACGATATCAGAGTGTAAAAAGGGTCAATCGATGAAGCTACTTGTAGTGGTCAATTTTTTTTTTTATTATACACCAAAGTTTTAGATTCTATTCACTTATTCCAGATGGGGTTCTAAATGGAAAACGTAAATACAATCGAATGATGGCTGTGTCACCGAAATAGTTATTACCATAGCTCTAACCATTCGAGTGCAACTATTATTTGTGATTATTACTGCTTTTATCAAATTTTCCCTCATTTATTCACTCACGTTTTTCATGCTCAATTATCACCACTCAAGGTGGGGGGTTGCTTATTTTCAAGGTGGGCAGTTATTTTTGACAGATTTGAGAAGCTCTTTATACGTGTACTAGTAGAGATATTGCGATGAAAATTACATCATTGCGCTCCCCAAACTTCAGAAAACTTGTTTATGTTTAAATAAACGCAGTTATCCGACGATTCACCTTCAAATCCAGCGTCGCTCTCTCGGATCCCATCTTCCGAAATGCGGCTCACATATAACACCAGCAGAGTTTCATAATATCATGCGGCTGGAAAGCTCGATGAGGGAGTGTGGACAAGGGTTTATCAGTTTTGAGACAGATAACAGGGCCCTTGGAGGGTGGAAAACATCCGTGTGTATCCGGTAGATGCCATTTGAGACCCCATATGCACGGCTTATCTCTGGAAGGAGAGGAATAGGTCAATTGGCATGTCCACTTGAGAAAAGTTGCTATGGTGAACTGTGCAAACAGAGGTTTCTAGGGGAAAAGAGTGGAATTAATAACAGATGACTCTATAAGGACGTTTGCTGTCCTTCCTGTGAACTAATTGACTTACTTTTGAGCTCTTTTGGGGCATTCTACGATGATTAGTCAGCAGCACTTTTCCATAGATGATCCACCAATGATAGCTCTTCCTTCTTCTGACGTCATAGAATTCTGGTGTCAGCAAGAAACGTGGGGAAGATCTGAATCTCCGACTCTCCGAAATGCATCTTTAGCGTCTCTTTTACTGATAAGAGATGTCATTAGTAACGGTATAACTGGAGCATCTCAGAAGATATGTTTGAGCAATTGTACTTCCACCAGTAGCTCAAACACTACAGTATCCTCGGAAGTGTATCAGTTGACACCAAGGTATCTTCTTTTCTTCTTTTATCATTGATCATTCGAGTTCATGACTTCATGTTTAAGATCAATCGATTGATGCAACATTACTACGGTTTTCTTAGGACACAATCAGTTAAGTCAACATTGATCCAAAAGCTATACTGTCTTCTAGATATCCCATCAATTTGACGTCCCATGTCGTGTTCAATTCCATTCATTGTCTGGCTTAGTCAGCCAATATGATTAGTCATCAGCTTGTTGCAAAAAGCAGATGACTAATCCGACTCGTGAAAGCTTAATAAGCCCGGCCTTTATGCGCTTACTAATCAACTTACTAAGCATACCGTCTTCTCACGCTGACTAAGCACAGTCATCTCCGATTGATGCCCGCTAGCACCACCCCAACCCCTCACGCTCATAATACCTATTACTCACATCTTTGATCATGCCAGCCGTACAGCTTTTAGCATGATCATGCATATCTGGGGAGATGAACATGTAGAACTATGTGGAAGATCGGTTGTTGGCGGAGAGGGGTGTGATGAAGAAGAGGTGATGTGCCCGAGGAATTGACGGAGTAGAATTGATTAGTCAGCTTTCGGATTTATTTTGTTTTTTCTTCGATTTCTTTGGTTTTTTTTTTTTCTCTGTTTTTCTTCCATTTTCCAAAAATTTCTAAATTCAATCTCCCGATCTCCTTATTCTCGGTGGCGTCTCTTCTCAGGCCATGGTCACGTGGTCTGCAGTGCATGCTGAGGCTATTGGAGGAGGACGAATGGACACGGTGAGGCGTCCGTCTCAGTGTGGTCACGTGACCGGTGCCTCAAGCTCGCTTGCTACACCTACGCCTTAGTTTCATCTTTCTCACCATCTTGTCCCAATCGTCAACCTTCGCTAAGCTTCCACTTCAAGGGCAACTGTGGTGTTAAAGCTTAAAAGAGGAATTGAATTTTCCGTTTCTCGAGACTAAATAAAACCACACACCGACATTTCTTCCTCACCCCCAAACCCCACCACACACACAAAAACGATGATTTCTCGACTTGCCCGTGTCCAGCGGTCCGCCGCAGCCCGATCTGCCTCCCGATCCGTCATCAGACCCGCCACCGTGGCCCCCATGGCCTCCATGAACCTCCGATCCCGGTTCTACTCCGACAAGGCCTCTGAGACTAAGGGAGAGGGTGCTGAGGCTGCTGCTGAGGCTGCTGGTCCTGCCGCTAACGCCGCCGCCGACGGTGCCGCTGCCGAGACTAAGCCTGCTCCTACCGCCGAGGAGTACGAGGCTCTGCTGGCCAAGTTTGAGAAGAAGGACAAGGAGTGCGCCCAGTTCAAGGAGCACTACCAGCGATCGATCACGGACTTCCGACACCTGCAGGAGACCACCAAGCGGGAGATCAAGAAGGCACACGACTTTGCGCTGTCCAAGTTTGCCAAGGACCTGCTGGACTCCGTGGACAACTTTGACCGAGCTCTGGGCGTTGTTCCCGAGGAGATCAAGAACGACCGGGAGAACAACAAGGAGCTGATGAACTTCTACGACGGCATCAAGATGACCCAGGACATTTTCGAGAAGACCCTGGGCAAGCACGGCATGCAGAAGCTCGAGCCCGTGGGCGAGGTGTTTGATCCCAACATGCATGAGGCTGTCTTCGAGGCTCCTCAGCCTGACAAGGAGGCCGGCACTGTCTTCTTTGTGCAGCAGACCGGTTTCACTCTCAATGATCGAGTCCTGCGAGCCGCCAAGGTCGGTGTTGTCAAGGGCGAGTAAGTTGGACACCAAGTAAATTGTATATAGTAATGAGTAATGCGACTGGAGAGAGCAATACGTGCACGAGCAATACGAGCACGTAGTGCGAGCGTTGCGAGTAGGTGAGGAAGTAGCACGAGCACGTAGTGCGAGTGCTATTGTACGATTGAATTGTGTCTGTAGCATGAGTGCTAGTGTCACTACAAGTAGTGAATTGTCTACCTGACATGAGCAAGTGCAGTGTTAGAGTGAATTGTATATCGAGTGCAAGAGAAGACTGTTCTATAAGATGGATCTCTCAATTGAGATCAGCATTGGTGATATGAATAGAGTGGTGGTTAAAAGATCGCAAATCAGGCAATTGAGTGGCTCAATGTACTTGAGAAGTAGATGTGTCTTCGATTGATTGTTCACAATGATTCTCCGAATCTCTTTGGCTTACCATGGCTCTATGGCATGGATTGTTTCTCAGTACAAGTAAGCCAGATCGAGATATGTATGGTAGTGAATCATTATGACGACCATCGATGGTTACTTTCAATTCCCGGTACTCAATATGGTAAGAATGACCTTGTTGGCTGTCTGTACCATTCTTCAACATCCTTGGTATGACTACAGAGCCAGGAGGTTGGGTATTAGTAATCCTGAGGTTCAAGGTCAATGGCAAGTCTGTAGCTGAAATCATCCAAAGTGGATAAATCAATAACACACACCATTCCAGTTGGCTACCTATGGACGATTTCCAACCTTTCCTTGCGTGTATCTTGGAGGTGAGTCATTCTGCTGAGGATATTCAAGAAGAGCCTGAAATATATAGAAAGAATTGACTGCATCTAAACACATCAATAGATTTGTTGGCAGACCCTGATTAACTCAATCTATAGAAACGATGACCTAACCACCAGAGGCAGAGAGCGTGTTCTCCAAGTTTCTCTTTGCCAGCGTTCTCAGAACTTTTCCATACCGTGATGTAATGCTCATATTGCCTAGAAAAGATACCATAAATCACTGTGAGTACCTACTACCTACTTGTAGACGAGTCATGAGTGACGTGTTAGGCTCGTTCTCTTAAGTAGAGCTTAACTGAAGATAACAAATGTATGATATGAAAATCAGGTTTCACTGCACATAATGAGTGACGATAATTTCATTTTTTTGCATGATATTAGTCCTGGCGGTAGTGGCTACAAACTAGTCTACTTCTCATCTCTCTAGCATATCTAGAACATCGAAAATGAACCCCCAGGTGAATTTTGAGGTCAACTACAGCTTAACAAATCAAAAGAAGGTAGGGGGACATTACCCAAAGCAGGTGAAGTCAAGTCGCAGAAACAATTTGTGAGGTTTCTGGGACTCGACGTCTTTGAGTTGATTCAAGACTGTTTACTCTTCAGGGCAATGTCCTTAATATGACATTTTCTGTGCTGTAATTTTGAACTTCTGAGAATCGAACTCATCGACAGGGTTTGGCTCACAAAGGCAGGGTCCAAATCAATTAAGCAAACCCAAAACGCGTCTACGCGACAGAACTAATTTATCCCCAAGCACACCTTTAACGACATGTCGGAGAACAACATGGACAGTACGAATACGACAAACGCTGCCTCTGTACCAGAGTCAGCTGACGACGAACAGCTCGAGTTCTTTGTGGACAAGATGGAGATTCGGACCAAGTTCAGCACCGGTGTGAAGGGGTTTGAGGAAGGGGAGAAGGAGCTGCATTTCAAGGTGCCTGAGAGAACGATTATTGGCAGCGTTCACTCGAAATACATCCATCTGGTGATTGAAAATCCCATGCACCACAACCAGTACGCGAAACCCCTCCCCAAACATTCTTCTGAAAAGAAAGAAGGCGAGAAGCTGAGGAGGTGGAGTAGAAAGTTTCGCAACCTGTGGGTGGACGCCCAAGCTGTGACCGAGGAGTATTCTGGGGTTAACCCGGGGTCACAAGTCGAGCAGACGCCAATTGGGGCTGAGCAGACACGAATTGGGCCTGAGCAGTTACCTCGAACCGAAGGTAACCAGTTGCCCACTCCTGATGGAGCTACATCCCAAGTTGAAGCTGAAGCTGAGAACCCTTCCACACCTCCAGTTGAAGCTAACGTGCCCACAACTCAGATCAAAGCTGAGGAGTCACCCAGGCTTGAAACTGAAGCCACTTTTCAAGCTGAGCAGCCGTCAACTCCTAATGATGAAGCTGATCAGTTTTCCACACCCCCTGAAAGCGCAACCGACCAGTTTTACACACCTCAGAAGGAAGCTGAGCAGACCCAGAATGGACCTGAGGCCTCCCAGAATGAAGCTGAGCAGCTGCCCAGTTCTGAAATTAAAGCTGAAGAGGATTCCGCATCTGAAGATGAGCCGTGGTGTACCCGCCTACATAGGTCTACAAAGGCTCGCCCTGAGAAGACTCATAAACCTCGCTCTAAGAAGATTCAAAAACTGGGAATGGGCGTCCTCAAAGAAATGCCGCCTCCGCACATGTTCTTCCACGATATCTGGCAACCGGAACCGGAGCCTGTTGATGATGACGTCGAAGACGACAGCGAAATTGAAGCTGATCAGCTGCCCAGTCCTGAAACTGAAGCTCAGCAGCTGACCAGTGCTGAACCTGAAGCTGACCAGGTGCTCACTCCTGAGAACGAGGCTAGCCCATCCAAACGACCACTCGAGTCGACGGTGGATCGCCCTGAGAAGATCAGGAAATTGGGCGACCTCAAACCAATTCCAGCTCATGGCACGTCTTCAAACCAGACCCAGAACCCCATCGTCCCGTCAACCTGGTCGATGATGTGGAGGGCATCTACCCGGGCACAAATGATCGCCGAACAGAGACAGCTTGAGGGTGACGGTGGGGAAAAGACCGCTTGAGAAGGTGAAACAACGGAAAGTACGGAGATGAAGAAGATTAAGACCCACCGCTTAACGTACGATCACCTCTTGCACGTTTGAGGAGATCTGTCATTAATAATGTCCACACCTCTATGCTCCTGGGGAAAGGTCGCAGGTACTCTGGATATGACGCAGATCTGCTCATCAGTGATACCAACACTAACCTCGGCCTTGTCAACGAGAACGACTTTGAGGGTTACTCTCCCCATACTGGGTTTCCTGAAAGGACTATTGGATTTATCATGGACTTTCTCAACGTTACTCATTGAGCTGTGGACATGACCACTGGCATAATCGAGTACACCAGATACTACCGTCGTTGAACTGTTGAACAAAGTGAATTATATATAACAAATACATTAACTACTTACAATATACAAGTACAAGTGATTGCTTCATTAGTGGCTAGTGGTAGTATCAGGTACCGGTACAAGTAGCCAATGAGTGACAATCGAGTCCAGAGAGGCCACAAGCGGTCTTGGGTGGCACAGCTATTAGTCTTCTCATCAAGCAGTCGTTAGATATTTCAAGAGTTCTGATGTCATTAGCACACTCTTGACATCTTTGTTAGACTCAAGGTATTCAGAGTCTGTATCTTTGAAGGGCTCAATATAGGTCAATCGTTCATTTGATTCACATACGTAGCATCTAACAGTTTCCTCTAGATACGTCAATAGCATATCCTTACCATCAGCTCTACCACCACTGCACTTACTTCATTCGTTCATTGTTACTATTTACATTATTCTTAGATATTGGTAAGAGGTTGCTCGACTTAGACTCACTGCTATCGCAGTTCGTCCAGTTCGTCCAGTTAATCCAATTATCGCAAAGCGACACCGTACTTGTCCACCAAAATCTCCTTGAAATCATCCAGCATCTTGTTAATCTCCTGGTTCTCGAGGTTTCGCTCCATGGACTGGAAGTTGATTCGGTAGCACTGCGACGTCAGGCCGGTCTTGGGGTTGGTGAAGGTATCGGTGAGGGCCACGTTTTCGACCAGATCGCCGGCAGTAGCTCGGATCAGCTCCATGATGTCGTTCTCGTGGATGGAGTCCAGAGCAGCTCCCTCAGGCAGCCAGAAGGCCACGTCTCGGTTGGTACCGGGGTACTTGGACCAGGACTTGAAGGTGGTGATTTCGTTGGGCTTGAACTGCGACAGGAACCGCTGGTCGAGCGACCAGAAGAGCCGAATGTCGGGAATACCAAACAGAATCATCGCCAGACGCTCCAGACCCAGACCAAAGGCCCAGCCGAAATGGGTTTCGGGATCGAGACCAGACGCGGAGTACACGTGATCTCGCACCAGTCCGCAGCCACAGCACTCGAGCCACTCGCCCTTCCACCACACCTCGATTTCCCACGAGGGAGTGGTCCAGGGGAAGGTGGTTTCGACCCATCGGACTCGCAGAGGCTTCTCGAGATCGGGGTCGGTGGATCCGGCAATCTTGGCAGCAACCTTGGCCCGCTCAAAGATGTCGCCAACAAGCAGCTCGATGGACTTCTTGAGATGAGCGCCGACAATCTCGGTTTCGGCGACAGACATGTACGCAGACTTGGGGTTTTCAGCAGTCTCGACCCATCCGGAACCCTCCTCAACAACGAGATTGGTGGTGGGGATGGCCTCCAGGTCAGACTTGAGCTTACTAATCAGCTCCTCTTCACTTCCATACTCGTCTCGTTTCCAGGTTCGAGCGCCCTCCATCTGGTGGAAGGCAGGGTAATGGGTTCGGTCAATGGTGTCTCGTCGGTACACGTCGGCAGTGACAAAGAAGCCGGGTGTCTTTGTGTGCTGAAAGCAGTGAACCTCATGGGCACTGGTATGGGTTCTCAGCAGCGTGTCCTTGTTGATATAGTAGGTGTCAGTCTTTGCACGTCCAGGGTGGTCTTCCGGGAACCCCAGCTGGTCAAAGTTCTCGTGTTTGCTCACGACTGGGTGAAAGTCGTTGTAGGCCGTGTATCCCATGCCCTCAAACCGCTTCTCGATGATAGATCGGATGATTCCCACGGGATGGGAGTCCTGGAGGTGCAGATTTCGGCCAATGAGAGCGGAAATCGCGGGCGTGATGTTGGTCCATTCGTCCACGGCGTGCTTCTTGCCGTCCACCAGCGTCGACTGGTGCCGAATAGCGCCTCGAAGCGAGGTCAACAGACGTCGAGACATGTTAGTGTGTGGTGAAGAGAATGTAAAGTTGCAAATAGAGTTGATAGGTGGATGGGGGTGGAGTGGAGTTGAAGGTGTTGTAGAGGTGGTAGAGAAAAACGGAAAGTGAGACGTTGGTAATTGCGCTTTTGTGAGTTGATTTCAATTTTCAGATTTGAGATTGGAGGATTATTCGTTGTATTACTAATGGTGGTGTGAGAATCTCGGATCTTACTTTAGTCGACTTTGACATCAAACTGAGGGGGGTCTTTTTGGAGGTGACAATGTATGTGAAAGCTAGCTGAAAAGTAGTCAATCGTTGTTGGGGCGGCATGATGAGTATACTGTCAGTTTTTCTCACACTCATCACTACTTTTTGGCCACATTTATCACTCCCTCATTTCTGACTAATCACCCAATTAGTCAAAGTGAAAACTGAAAAGTTCGGTTAAGAAATACGACATTCAGAGCACACCCCATAGTTAGGACATCTAGTAGTAAATTAGGCGGGAAAAAAGCTCAAATCTGGTTTCTGAGTGCCGAAAATACTCTCATTAGAATTTTCATCTATGATTTCCACCTACAAACGGCTTATTAAGCAGTCAAATCACTTCAGCATAATTAGTTCTTGTCAAATACAGCACTCTAGAGACAGATACCAAAAATTTTCGAATCAGGTTGATACTGAAGTCAACTCTTGTGAAGACAAACTATTCTCTCCTGTATCGCTTTCCACCTTGGCTTACTAATCACACCTACATATCTGCACTTCCTGCAGGTTGAACCTTCTCTCCATCTCACCATGATCCTTCGAACGCTTCGAGTGGCTCGGTGTGTGCCGCTACAGCCGTGGAGGCCTCTTGTGCGTCACTATTCTGCCCAGAATGCGACGAAAAAAATCAGAAATATCGGCATCATCGCCCACATTGACGCTGGAAAGACGACTACCACCGAACGGATCCTGTACCTGTCTGGAACGATCAAACATCTAGGAAACGTTGATGAAGGAGATACGACGATGGATTTCCTGCCTGCGGAGCGGGAGCGGGGAATCACGATTGCGTCTGCAGCTACTTCTTTCAACTGGAACAACCACACTGTTAATCTTATTGATACCCCTGGTCACGCAGATTTCACGTTTGAGGTGATCCGTTCGATCCGTGTGCTTGACGGCGCTGTGTGTATTCTTGACGGTGTAGCTGGAGTCGAGGCGCAGACGGAAAAGGTCTGGAAACAGGCGTCTGAAATGGGCATCCCTAAAATTGCGTTTGTCAACAAAATGGACCGAGCTGGAGCTGGCTTTGGACGTACCGTGAAGGAGATTGTGAGCAAGCTGCGCACCCGTGTGGCTCTGCTGACCGTGCCTGTGTTTTCGCAGTCTTCAGACCAGGTTTTTGAGGGAGTTATCGACATTCTCAACGGCTGTGTCATCACCTGGACTCCTGGAGGAGACGGAAAGCAGTCTGTGGTTGTTCCCGTGTCCGAATCGTCAAACGAGGTCCAGGAAGAGTACCGAAAGGCCCGTACTGCGCTTGTAGAGTCGCTCACTGAGCTGGACGAGGAGCTGGTGGAAAAGTTCCTCGAAACCGAAGATTACATGCAAATCTCGACTGAAGACATCAAACGGGCCCTGAGAACGGCTACAATCAACAACGAGATTGTGCCTGTGCTGTGCGGAGCTTCTTTCCGAAACATTGGTGTCCAACCGCTTATGGATGCTGTGGTTGACTTTTTGCCCTCTCCTGGAGAACGTCCTCCTACTGACGCCATTATTGCAAAGTCTTACACTGGAGGAAAGAAGGCCAAGGTGGTGCCTGAGCGACCTATCGTTCTGGACGACTCCCTGAAGAACCTGTGCTGTGCTTTGTGTTTCAAGGTAGTCCAGGACCCCCAAAAGGGTACTCTCGTCTACGTTCGAGTGTACAAGGGAGAACTGAAACAAAACTCGCAGCTGTACAACACCACTGCGGGTACTAAGGATCGAGTTTCGCGACTTCTCAAGGTCCATGCCGATGCCACTTCTGAGGTTGCTTCCATCACTGAAGGCAACATTGGAGTCATCCTTGGCTCTCAGGGTCTGTCTACAGGTGATACCATTGTCTGTCACTCTCTCAAGAAGGATGCAGTGATGAAACTGCCTGCAGAAAACCGTCTGATTCAGCTGAAACCCATCGCTGTGCCTCCCCCAGTCTTCTTTGTGCGAATCGATCCCGTTTCTATCGGTGATACTCGACCCATGAACGAAGCCCTGGAACTGCTGCTTCGAGAAGATCCTTCGCTGAACGTGTCACGTGATGAAGAGACCAACCAGACGACTCTTTCCGGTATGGGAGAGCTTCATCTCGAGATTGCCCAGAACCGTCTCATTGAGGACTTTAAGGCCAATATCGTCATTGGACCTATCATTATTTCGTACAAGGAGACACTCAACGAACCTACCCAGAGCGTCACCAAGACGATTGAGCCTGAACCTGGAGCTGTGAGCACCGTCAGACTTCATCTGGAACCCATCACCGAAATGGACGAGGTTTCCGAGCACGAAAACGTGATTGACCACGAACAGAACGTCGTCTCGTTCCCCTACTCCATGTTTGACGCCGATCTCGAGCCTGTTCCCGAGTCCAACCAGCGATACTCGTTTGAACGAAACACCAAGGAGCTCACTCCGGACGTCATGGAGGAGTGTTTCAGAGTCGGATCCATCCCTCCCCTGGCTTCCTACGGACCCATCTGCAGACTTCCTCTCAGAAGCGTGAGAGTTGTGATTGAAGCATGGCATATTGCCCAGCATATCGACAACACGGCTTCTCTCAAGACTGCCACCCGTCTGGCTATCATGGAGGCTCTGTCCAACGCCAACGCTACCCTCATGGAACCCATCATGAACGTCTACGTGTCTGTCAACGAGGCCGATATCGGTCTGGTTGTCAAGGATCTCAGTGGAACCAGAAACGGACAGATTGTGGGCATCATGGACCCCTCTCAGCTGAACGAGGGAGACACTCATTCCGAGGAGTGGGTTGCCACGGCTTCAAACACATATGTGCCTGCTGACTACACAATGTACCTGTCCAAACACGAAGACCAGGCTCGATCTCAGCAGTCTGTGGTACACGCACGAGTACCTCTTCGAGAAATGGTCGGATACCTCAAGACTCTGAGATCCATGACCCAGGGACGAGGCAGTTTTACCATGGAGGTGGACCAGTACGAGGGAGTGACCCCTGACAAGATCCAGGTGATTGTCGATAGCATTTTTGCTTAAGGGAAGGAAGAAGGAGGATTAGGTGTATATAGAGATTGGATTGTATATATTAGGTGGGTGTAGTGAAAAACAAGTAAAAAACATGTCACTGATTTTTACATCTCCAGTTGAGCATCTAAGTAAACTTTGCTACACTGTAGGCACTATTTTTGCGTTAGTTCTGACGCTAAGAAAAGATAGTCCCCTAATTTGGCAAAAAAGACCACCTTTCGGTGGAGTTGTTGATCAGCTTGAGAAGCTACCGGAATCAAACCGGCTAATGTTCCTCCACTGTCATTCGCATGACATGGACAGGAATTGAACCTGCAACCCTTCGATTACAACCAAGTTGACTGGAGTCGAAAGCTCTACCATTGAGCCACCACATCAACAACTTAAAAAACCGGGTTTTTTGGGGGGTGATCTACGTCAAATGCTTAGTCATCACGAAAAAAAAAAAACGGCCAAAATAAGGGTGGAAATAGAAAACGGAGGATACATTGGTGTTATTTGAGCTTACCATAGTCTAAATCTGCTATAATCTTCCAGTTTCCACACCATTTCCTCATTTTGAGCACTTTTCATTTCCGATCTAGACAAAGAAGATCATCATCCAACGGTCCAACGGTTTTCCATAAAGGGAAGGATTCGAAAAAGTGGTTAAACGATGCATGGAAGCTGAGTGGCCAAAGTTGTTATTGACACAAATCTGATCTGTTTGTGCACTTTCACTGCATTTTTCTCGTACTCGTTTTCTCTTGTCTCAACTGCGCCTCTCAGACGTCCTTCAGGCGTGCTAAAGTGCGTCTTTTGTTTGTCTGAGAAGTTGAGTGACAAAGGATGGAAATGTCTAGTGATGAGATGGAATGGGGTTAATGGTATCACGTGAGATCATTTCAGACATAATACTGCCCATTTAGTGCTCACTAAAAAGTCCTCCCTTCATCTCATTGCTCATTAATTCATTTCTACGCTTGGTATATGCAAGGCGGGTCAGCATCATGAGATACTTACCGAGGTCAGTGAAGGACTTGTAAAACAGCTGAATCTGAGAACCAAAACCTTGGCCGAATTCTATCCGCTCCAATGTGTCCAGAAACGCGTCGAAACACCACCTACCAGTCCAGATCCCGTTGCAAAGAGACATGGCTGCCAGACCTCCAACCTAAAGGGTAAAACAAGTTTTGAGCAAGTGGGAAAAGATGGACTTTGATAGCGGGTGACTGACAACCTGAATATCGATTTTAAAAGCGTAGATTTATTTGAAATCCCCCATTCATCTAATTCCGACTTACTCCGGTCTCGTTCACCGTCCAGCCACCCCACTAGCCCCTATACCCCTGCGTAAGGCACGTGATGGAATTCGCGCTAGGTTAAGCTTGGTCTTGCGTGTCGTGTAAATAGCGACGTTTGAAATTATCTCACCAGGCCACCACCATGGAGGAAATCAAGAATCTCAAGAACATAGGCCGCAAAATCCGGCCCAAGGAGAGCCAGCAGAAGCTCAACGAGCTGATCCGTCCCAAGGAGAAGGATATGAGGGGTGAGTGAGGAGAAGAACGACTGGAGACATCATGAAAGACATGGCTGAAGACATGACTAAAGACTCTCACTACCTTTTGGCTAACACAGGACTGACTCAATTCATTGCGGATCTGCGTAATGCTCGGGCAAGGGAGATGGAGGAGAAGCGGGTGAACCAGGAACTGGCCAACATCCGGCAAAAGTTCACAGACCCCAATCTCAGCGGCTACCAGAAGAAAAAGTACGTGGGCAAGCTGCTGTACATTTACATTCTGGGCTACAAGGTGGATTTCGGGCACCTGGAGTGTGTCAAGCTCATCAACTCGACGAAATTGAGCGAGAAGCAGATGGGATACATTGCTTTGTCGGTGCTCATCAACGAGGACCACGAGCTCGTGCATATGGTCATCAACTCTGTGCAGAAAGATCTCGATGGAATGGACGAGATGCACAACTGTCTGGCCTTGCATCTGGTGGCCACGGTGGGAAGCGAGATGATGGGCAGCGAATTGAACCACGATGTGTACAAACTTCTCATTTCGCCGACTTCTTCGACCTTTGTCAGAAAGAAGGCCTCCCTTGCACTTCTCAGACTGTTCAGAAAGAACCCCAATATCGTCGAACCCCAATGGTACGACCGTATCATTGCGCTGATTGACGATCCCGATCTTGGAGTGGCTACTTCTGTCTGTTCTCTGGCTATTGCTCTTGTTCAACATGATCCCGAGGCATGTGCTACCTCTCATGTCAGAGTCGTCAGACGTCTCTACGACCTCTGTGTCAACAACCAGGCACCCAGAGACTATATTTATTACGGAGTGCAGTCGCCGTGGCTGCTGGTGAAGATGCTGAAGCTGCTGCAGTATTACCCTCCTCCTGACGCTTCCAACGAGACTACCACAGACATGCTGCGTCAAACTGTGCTGGAAACGGTCGATAAATGCTCGCAACCGGCCCAGAGCTCACAGCAGAGCAACGCCCAGCACGCCGTTCTGTTTGAGGCCATCAATCTGTGTATCCACATGGACATGGCTCCTGACGCCAAGCTGCTGTCGATCCTGGGAGAGTTCATTTCGTCAAAGGAGACAAACCTGAGATACCTGGCGTTGACGGCTCTGGCGCGTCTGGCAGCACGATACGAGGTGTCTTCGCAAATGTCGGAAAACAGTGTGCTTCCAGTCAAAAAGTTCCTGATCACAGTTCTGGGTAACCTTAAGGATAAGGATATCTCTATTCGGAGAAAGTCGCTGGACGTCCTGTACTGTGTCTGTGACTCGTCAAACGTCAAAACCATTGTGGCTGAGTTGCTGAAGTACCTCGTCACCGCCGATTTTGCCATTCGAGAGGAAATGGTGATCAAGATCGCCGTGCTCGTCGAAAAGTACGCCACGGAGTACAAGTGGTACGTGGACATTTCGCTCAAACTCATCGCCGTGGCAGGAACCCACGTGTCCGAGGAGGTGTGGCAACGAGTCGTCCAGATTGTCGTCAACAACGAGTCGCTTCAACAGTACGCCAGTCAGACGCTCAACACCTACCTGGCCCAGCCACAGTGCCAGGAATGCATGGTCAAGACAGGCGCGTACGTGCTGGGCGAGTACGGAGACCTGTTGACCGAGGTCCAGCCCATCCAGCTCTTCTACAACCTGCATTCGCATTTCCGACAGGTGAGTGCGCCCACCAAGGCCATGCTGCTGTCCACCTACATCAAGCTGGCCAACATGTTCCCCGACATCAAACCGCATATTTTCCGGGTGCTCACGGCATACACTTCGAGTGCAGACTCTGAGATCCAACAACGGGCGATCGAGTACGTCTCCATCATCCAGAAACCCGAGCTGCTCAAGACCATCTGCGACGAAATGCCGCCTTTCGAAGGACGAACGTCTGCGCTGCTTTCACGACTGCATGCCCGAGAACTCACCTCTCAGGACCAGCGGTCGTGGGGTTTGGGCAAGTCTGGAAAGTCCGAGGTCGACGCCATCAGATCCAAGAGCATCATGCGCAAAAACTCGCAGATTTCGTCCTCCAACAGATCGGACTCTGCGTCTCCGTTTGGCGACGAAAACAACGTGACTACAGGAAACAAGACCACTCCTCCTCCTCCTCCGTCCAGAGGAGTGTCGCATTCCGGACTGTCGCCCAACTGGGACCTCGGATTCTACGATCTGTGCATCAAGGACGAGGGCACCTTCTTCAAGGACCCCGTGCTGCAGGTGGGACTCAAGTCCGAGTACAGAAAGAACCTGGGATGTGTGATTCTGTACTTTGTCAACAACTCGGGCACCCGAATCTCGTCTCTGTCGTGTGAAATCACAAACAAGGAGCCCGACAACCTGACGGTATCCACCAAGAACTTCCCGGACTCGTCCATCGAGCCCAACAAGCAGACGCAGCAGGTGATCATTCTCAACTGCCACAAACCCTTCACCTCGTCGCCCACCATCAAAATCACCTACATGGCCGGAACCCTCAAGGTGCTGCATCTCAAGCTGCCCATTGTCATCTCCAAGTTTATGACTGCGAGCCAGGTGTCCACGGGCGACTTCCAGAACCGATGGAACCAGCTGGCAGACAAGGAGAGCCAGCGAATCTTCAAGCCGCAGGATATCTCCAAGTCGTCCAACCCTGCTCATAACCTCAAGGTGATGAAGGGCTTTGGATGGTCCATTGACGCGCAGCAGAGCACGAGAGACGCAATCTACGGTGCCGGAGTGCTGTACACGTCTGTTAGTGGCAATTTCGGACTCCTGGGATGTCTCCAGAAGCTCCAGGGCAACCAGTTTAGTATCACCATTCGAGGTACCAACGCTGTTCTGCCTGCGATCGTCGGCAAGTGTATGAGCGATTATTACCAGGACATTATGTAATGGGAGGGTGCACAGAGTAATTATAGACTAATGAATATGATGATTGAACGTGGGGGTGAGATATATGAGCAGAAGTGATGTGATCTTGGCGATGATGCTTGGCAAAGCAGGAGAAGTGGAGGTGTTAGAGGACAAACAGGAGCTGAAAGTCGCAATACTGGATGGTAGAGGTTGATAATTGATGGATAGTATCAGAATGAGTGCAAAGGGCAACTTGTAGACGAAGGATTCCGGTTGTATTGAATCATTCCATCTTCTTATCATCTCCCTGCATCAGTATCCCTTGATCTATTTTAAGCAAGACTTGCAATGAGACTGTGGGGTATGAGGAAGATAGCAATAGATGTGGAGAAAACACTGGAGAATCGTTATACCCTTCACAGCACTCAATTGAACTCCCTGAAGTGAAGGCCTTCGTAATTCACCTTCGTTCGACCATTGTCAACACCTCACCCTCCTACTCAAGAACCTAACAAACAGTCAACCATCGTTTCAACAAGAAATACTCCTGTCCCCTCACCTCCTCGGATGTCCCTCGGCACGCGCTTTCTACAGCCATACATGTCTCTCAGACATGAGTTGACCCATGTTGAGTTGTACGCCTCATCACTTGTCTCACTTCGAAAGCTAAACAAGTCGCACAATAGACAAGACTGTAGATCACAGTTGGCAACTTTATGGAGAAGTGGAGTGGAGAAAATGAGGAAAATTGGAGAAGTATCGTAAAACACCTGTGGCAAACAAATACTCCCGTAACAACGTCACCCGAAATCGAACCCCTACTTTTTCTCCCTCCCTTGGCACTTTTTAATACAGCTCAGCTGCTTGGAGCCCCACATAGACGGCGCTACTGCACTCTCTAGTTATACTCAACAGATGTTAGCGTAATGAGAGAGCTATAGACGGGAGAGGTGAGGAGGCTCTTTAAGAGATCAGTGACCAATCACAGACGGTGTAATGCTGACTAAGAGGAAAACAGTCGGTTAATCCGTCATCAAGTCTTTTTTTGCCACCTCGTATACGCACATCACCACCCTTTATACGGCCCTCATGTAGACTTCCCCAGAGTCGATAGCTAACAGTAACTCACAGCGAGAGTTAAAGTGGGTGGAGATGAGTGGGTCAAAGAGGTGTACACAGTTGAGCCCACCATCGTCTTTGTGTAAAGAGGATAATATACGAGCAATAATCCGGAACTTTTCGCATTCATCACATGTGTTACTTTCATGTGTTTTTTCACACCATCAACTGTCTTGTCTGGGGCATAATTTTTCCTTATTTTTCCTTCTCTGTTTTTCCTTATTTTTATTTTTTTTTCCGGTAACTTTTTAAACCTAAATAATAGCCTCTCTCCTCCTTCCCCCCAAACTATTGACATAAAAGTATCAACCAGACACGTCTTTGAGAAGTTCGACCGAGCAGAAACCCGTTGCCAGTTTCCCAGCAACCGAGCTTGCAAGTCACGTGCGCCAGACAGCCAGAGAAGCGTATATCACGTGACCACCACCGGACCCAGTCCCCCCCAAATTCTCACTCTTCGGCTCGGTTATTACCCCGCCTATCGGTTATCGGCAGCCCATTCTCGACGTTTTTTTTTCAGCGGGCGAAAACCGCGGAAAAACGGAAAAACGGAATAAACGGACGCAACAAACGCACGCACGTGGTCTCAGGCTGTGAATAGCTGCCATCTAAGTCGTTTCCAAGTCTTATTTCCCTGTCATGTTCAACTCCGTCAACAAGGAGGAGGAGCAGGACATGATCATCGACGAAGCTCAAGTTTCAATGCAGGAGGGTTCTGAGGAGCCCGAGGGCCAGGGCCAGGTCGAGTACGACTCGGACGGTGCTCCTGTCAACTCAGATGACGAACTGGCGGCGATTTCGTCGTCCAAACGGCAAAAGGCGCAAAACGTGTTCAGACGGTCGTACAAGGCATGTCTGAACTGCCGAAAACGGAAAATCAAGTGCGATTTGGGCGATCTTTCGAACCCCAGCAAACCGCCGTGTGCTCGATGCAGACGGGAGGGCAAACAGTGTGTGTTTGTGGAAAGCAAAAGAGGAGGAGTGGCTAATGTGCGAGCAGGAAAGGAGAAGAAGAGAAAGCTGGAAAGCCCTAGTCCACCTGTAGTCATGACAAGCCTGCTTGGAGCTCCCCCTCCTCATGAGCAACAGGCTCATCAGAAGCTGCATCAGAGACAGTATGACCAGCAGCCTCCTTCTGTGAGTCCTATAGCTGCTCCCAACTCTGCTCCTGCCCCTGGTCCGCATAAAACAGTGCCTTTTACACGTTTCCAGGGCGCTCCTCGAGGTCACCCTTTGCCTCAGCCTCTTCCCGCACAGCCCTCAGTGGCTCATGAGCCGTACAGACAGCCCACGTCTTTCTCCACGGACTTTGATCCTGACTACCCAGGTTTCCAGGGTGTCCAAGGCGAGTACAAACAGCAACAGCAGCAGCAGCAGGGGTTCCATCAGCAGCAACACATGCAGCATATGACCAACCTGCCCCGTTCCATGAGCGATGTGGGTCAGCATGTTCATGGATTCTACCAGGATCCTCAGCAGCAACAGCAGCAGCAGCAACATGGTCAACAACAACAGCAACAACAACACAATGTCCAGCAGCAACACCAGCCACCTGTTCAGCAACAGCAACCTCCCGTTCAACACACACCAAACCAGGAACCTACTGGAGACGAGTACATTGCCAAGAAGGAAATGTACAACACGTCTGACGCTCTGGATATCCTTGCACACGCTGCTCGATCGTTCCCGAAGATCGACTCGCCGGCTACTCCAAACGTGGCCTCTCCTTCTCCGCCCTCAGTGCGTCCTCTGGCTTCTCTAGGAGACATGGAGCTGATCAGAACGAGAAAGATCCTCACTGAGGAGGAAGCGCTCAATCTCATTGACTTTTTCTTCCACACCATGCATCCCTTCTACCCGTTCATCCCCAAGGAGCTGCATTCGGGCTCGGTTCTCGCTGACTACCCTATTCTTCTGGCAGCCATTCTGACCATTGCCTCTCGATACCACTCTCTTCCTGAACCGGTAGTGGTCCATGAGAACCCCGGAAACAAAAAGAAGGCGTCTAGAGCAGCCCAGATCCACTCAAAGATGTGGATTTACTGCCAGCAGATGATTTCCCGAAGTATCTGGGGAGAAGCTAGCAGCAGATCACTGGGAACAGTCTACGCGTTCCTACTGTTTTCAGAATGGAACCCTAGAGCCATTCATTGGAGATGGTTCGACTATGCAAACCCCAGATTTGACTCTACGGACTCGGAAGTGTACCATGACGTGGAGTTGTCTGTCGGAGCTAGTCCTGACTCTGCTAGAAGAAACACTCCCGGCCAAAGTGGATTTTCAGTGCAAAACGAGTCGGATTGCAGAGAAGTGGACGAAAAGGGAGGTCTGGGGGCCTCGAGACGGTCGGATCGTCTTGCCTGGATGATGATTGGAACAGCTATTCGTCTGGCTCAGGAGATTGACATCCTTGAAACCAACCCTAAGGTGTTCATTGCCACTCATTTGAGTGAACTGGTATTGGCTATCCGAGTGGGTCGAAAGTCGATTTTGGCCCGTTCAGTCAACGAAATCACGCCTTCTTCCCTGAAGTTCACTCCGTTTGAAGCTGCCAAACTCGGACTGCTTCAGATCATGGCTCTTTCGCACGAAACTCTCTACATGTCTCGAGAAACGACCCGGGAGATGCTCAAGGACGGCAAGTATCTGCGGTTCCTGGCGCTTTTCACGCCCCATTTGCAAAACTGGGAAGAGAAGCACTTCAAGAACATTTCTCTGCCTGTGGATGCACCAGAAAACGACAAGCTGGACGCCCTGTCGATCAAGTTCGACTACTATTACACCAGACTGTACATTTTCTCTCTGGCGCTGTTCACGGCCGACAAACAGGGTCTGTCTGTGGAAGAGCTCATCCCTCAAAGCAGATATGTGGCCATGGCTACAGACGCAGCTCGAGAGATGCTGGCAGTGGCCAACTCGGTGCATCGAATGGAGGCTCTCAAGTACGCTCCTGTGCGGTGGGTGGTCCGAATCGTGCACGCCACAGTCTTCCTCTTCAAGGCCCTTGCTGTCACGTCGTACATCACCAAGTACTCGAAGCAGGACATCATCTCGGTGATTCAGGAGATTTCCGTGACCCTCAGAGACGCGTCTCCAGACGACCTGCATCTGGCTTCTCGGTACTCGGGCATTCTGATGCATCTGTGTGTAGACATTCTGGCCAAGGAGAAGGAAGCCAACAGTACCCCTGCAAGCAACGCTTCTCAGCCAACGCCTACAGACTACTACCAGTTCCACTCTCCCTCGTCAGCCACTGGACATCATCACAATGTGGCCCCCACTACCCGGTCTCATTCCTTGTCGGGAGTAGCGGGTGCTCATACTCCTGTTGCCCATGGATCAGTACACAGCGGCAGTACAAACACCGTGCCTACGTCGAGCCACAGAAAGAAGAAGGAGACAGAGGAGGACCCGTCGCAGTTGCTCAGAGACTTTGGATTCGGACTGCTGGACATGGACTTTGACTTCTTCACCGAAGGAACCGAGGGTCTGGGATTCGTGGACCCGCTGATTGAGGGCATCGAGCAGCATCAGCAGAAGATGCAGAAAAAGAACGGCAGTTAGACGAGGGAAAGGACGGTAAAAGAAGTCAGGGATCTTGGAGACTATACTAATGAATGATTAAAGAGTAAGAGTGAGTGAGTAATTTGAGTAGAGGAATAGATGTAGACGAGGGTTTTAAATGACTCTAGTGTACTTCTTCCAATCCGAAAAGTCACTGAAATGCGGTCAATATGGGTATCGTTGGAATGAGAAAAACACTGTCAATCTGACGGAGAATGTCTTTGTCTTGATTTGTTTATTCTGATTGAGCTGTGTTGCTTCAAATAAATGTCAAATTTAAGGTGGACTCTTAAAGTAATCCCCTTTGGGACTTTCAACTAACTGTTTGTGTTACTATAGTTTATTTCTTGTGTCAACAAACTCTTCCTCTTACACTCCACTTCATGATGTTACACAAACAGAAAAAGAAACCCACGGTGGGTTACTCATTGCGTGAGTTACACAAACCAGGTGGGCAAGTGTATAGCTACACCCGAGTAACAATCTGTTGCTCTTTGGTTTCGTAACTGCGGATCCCACTGAATTTAAGTTGACACAAGCCTCAAGCTGCATGTCACTGCATACATTACTTGTACACACGTCGATCCGGTACCAGTAGTATGTACACCTTTCATTATATTGTTATGTTATATTGCTTTAATAAACTTCATCCAAAACATACACACTGGGTGCTCACACACCCTTACATGGTGACATCCGCGTCAAATTTGACTGCCTCTACCCATTTTGACTGCCTCTACCCAAAAGTCAGCCCGTGACCTACGCCAACTGGTCCGTCAGTCCCGAAAATCTATACCGTCTGACAACCCTGAAACCGCTCAATCCTCGACCGTTATGGATCCCGTCCAGGCTTATATCGATTTCAAGAGGAGCTTGTCCGGCGCTAACAAGGACCTCCCGGAGGGAGAGCTTATCACTCTCTTTCTTAGCGCTAGTTCCCGCTCTCAGCCTGCTGCCCCAGCTGTTGCCTTCAACACAAACGATATGATCCCAGAATTGTCTGCAGCTAAAAAGTGTCGGGTCACCCCAGAAGAGTTTGAGGCCTATGTCGACGTCCCCGGTAATATTCTTACTACTTGCAAATGCGAAGGCATAGAGACAGTGTATTTTGTGTCAGAAGGACAAAACATTCATGTCTCCATTTACGATAAGGGTACAGGTATTCGATACACATCAGATCAGCCCTGTTTCACAGTTATGAAACAGGCAAGTGGGGAAAAACCCAGAGATTTCAAAGCAGTGGCCGTCAACTATCACACTTTCCTCGTTTTCGAAACAGACTATACTCCTCGTTTGCTGAGTTTGGCGCCAGACTGGAGTTCGCGTTCGACAATTTTTTTATGCAACTTTGAAGATACCCTGTTTGATCTTGTGAAAACCATTAACGGACTTCCTTTCAGAAACTCGCAGACCAGTATCCAGAAAGACGGTCTGTCTCGTGTCAGAAGCAGTGTGGAGGGCGACTTTTCTCTGAAAAGCCGAGATGGAGCGGTCATCAAGGTCCACAAGGCCGTAATGGCCCCCCTGTGGCCCTTTTTCAAGGGTCTTCTTGACTCTGACATGAAAGAAGCGTCTGAAAATGAGGTTCAACTCGACGTTTGCGAGTCAACCATGGACTGTATGGTGAGATACTTGTATGGACAAAGTCTGGATCTCACCCCTATGGAAGCTGCGAGATTATTGGTTGGTGCACAGTTGTACGATCTCCCTGAACTACTGAATATCGCCGAGCGCATAGTTCTTCGCTCATACCAGGATTTCCAGGAGCTTATCATGACATGGCGACTTGCTTATGAGGCCAAGAACGACAGGGTTCGACACTACTGCGCTACAGAACTTCACCTTGAGATGGGCAGATGTACTGGAGACTTTGCCAAGGAAGTTGACGATCTCTCCAAAGAGGAGCTGCAGTATCTGTTTAACGATCTTGCGTGGTGTAGGACTAATGCCGCGCCCGAGCGCTCAGAAGATGAAAAGGACCTTCCCGGTTTGACCTACAAGTAGGGAAAACAACTTGATCGGCCCGTGCCTCACTAATTACAGAATTGTGTACTCATAAATATATATTCACTAGTTAGACTGGTCCTGGCTGGTCAATCATGTGCATGAGATCGTCCCACTCGGAGTCGAACTTTTGGGGGATGGCGTAGTCCTTGTTAGGTACGCTGGGTGTCGCGTCAGGAACCATTCGCATATCCGGGGGAAGATCAAAGACCTGGCTGGGGTACTGGTCAAGGTCGAGGAAGACAGTGTTCTGGTTAGCAGCAGCATAGGGAGAAGCTGTGGTGTGAGAGTAGGGCGACGAGCCGTTTGTAGAGCCCACGGAGGGAGCGTCCGTGGGTGAATTGTCTTTGTTGTCTGGCTTGGGTGGCTCGTTTTCCACATTGAGCACCTTCTTGTACAGCATCTGGCACACCTGGAACTGTTTTTCGAGCTTGAGGTGGATCTTGGCCTGGTTGGCCATGACGGAGATGGAGTCGAGAAGAACAGACTTTTGTTTCTCTCGCTCGGCGTACTCGAGGTTGTGGATGTTTCTGATCAGAGAGATGGTCACAAACAGATGTGAGTGGATGACTGTAGGGAAAATAAAGGCCGAAAAGAACCATCTGTAGAGACATCTGGCCTTTTCTGTTGTTCCGGCAGTGAAGAACCAGACCGAAAGCTGCAGAATTCGAAGAGACGCAGTGACACACTCTTCACGCGACTTTCTGTATCTCGGAGACCGTAGACCCTGAGAAGCAAACACTCGATGGATGGCAATGATCATTTTGAGATGGTCGATTTCGAAAATCAGACCCTTCATGATGTTCAGAGTGCTATCGTCCGTGTCGGTGAGCACGGCCTCCTTGTGTTGTTCGTAGACCTTTCTAATCTTTGCTCCTAGCAGAAGAACCTGGTCGTAGGGCATTGTTCGAACACTGGCAATGCTGTAGTTTTGCATGAAGATCTGGTGGATGATTCCTCGAGCTTTCAGGAACGCACTGCCTTCGAGAGGAGGTCTGACGTCTGTCGAGTCTTTATGAATAGCCTGAGGAAGACCTTCCACCAGCGAGTAATGCACATCCATAGCAGTAATCAACGCCCACACTCCGCGTCGCTTTTCCTGGTGTTCGGTGGTCATTCGGAACCATGCCGGATCTCGATGTAGACCCATGGATTGAGCTACACGGACCAGAGCTCCAAACGTCGTCCAGGAGACGTCTGCAAACTCGGCTTCAGAGTTGCCCATGGACTGAACGCACACCCACAGCATCATCGCTTGAATGTTCACCATCGAAGCTCGAACGCACACCATGGCCTGTTCCAGACAGTGGTCAATGCCCTTGAGCCACTCTGTCCAAGCGGTGGTGAGTCTCTGGAGAGCAGCGTCGTCCAAACGGTAGTCTAGCGACGATTGCAGGGCTAGAGACAGGACGCCGAGTAGCAGACCCAGCCACAGAATCTGGGTGTCTTCTGGCGTTTCCCAAAACTGGTTGTAGTCGACCATGAACGCCTCTTCGTCGATAATGCTCAGTAGCGGCTCACAGGCCTCGAAGTAGCGTTTCACGAGCTTGTCCGAGTTTGGTCTTGCCGGCAACAGCTGCAGAATCTGGGCTAGTCGGTTCGAGCCCGTCTGTTCGGCTGCACTCAGCGCACTCAGGTTCTTCTTGTGTCTCTGGGTCGCTGGATCTACACACGACGTCGACCAGCCGTCCTGTTTGCGCACCTCGTCGAAGAAATCTGTCACTTCAGCCGCCTCTGAAAACAGAGAGCCCCAATGCGACTCTCCGTGGTAAATGGCGTTGCCTCGGCTTCCCAGCTTCATCATGCCCAAAGACTGTCTCAGCGACTCGACCTCGGACGTGTCTTCCACGAGGTCCATGTTGAGCTTGGAAATCGTCTCGTTGAGGCCTGACTTTTCCATCTTCTGCGCAAACGCCTGGTCCTTGTACATGTCTACAGTCACGGGAATACCGAGTCCTGGTCCTCCGCTGATAACCGGGTTTTCCGCGGTCACCGGCTTAGCAGGCTGGCTGTCGGCTCCGTTTTCAAGCAGGTCCTTGCTCTTGGCCACCCGTCCTCCAATCGTGTTGGTCTTGTTGGTGTAGAAACACATGTGACCGCGCTTCTTCTTGACACAGGTCGAACATGGGTCCTGTCTGTCGCACTTGAGTTTGCGCTGGCGGCAAAACTGGCAGTTGAGCGGTTTTCGGCGTCGACGCTGCTTGGTCTCGTTGTCGTCTGGAGAATACGTCTTTTCGCTCTCGTTTGGACTGTCAAACTTGTGAGGATACTGAGCAGCAGCCTGAGGTGTAGGAAGGGTGGTGGTGGTTGTAGTTGTGTTGACCGTGTTTGTGTTTGTGTTTGCACTTGGTGGTATTTGTGCAGTTTGAACGGGTGCCACATTTACCTGCTCATTCACTCCATTCACCTCATTCACTCCATTCACTCCATTCACTCCATTCTGGGCAGGCAGAAGATCCGCCAAATCCTGCGCAAAGTACCCCAGCGTGTCTGTGCCGAGCGAACCCGCAAACCCGTCGTCGCCGCCAAGATCGAAAAAGTTGGGGTCGGTGTATTCGGCCATCTTGGTGTCAGCTCTTGTCGCCAGAAATTTCTCGTTTTCCACAACGATTATCCTCGAAAACCGAGTTTAAACTCCCGTGCCTCTGGTCTGCAGGCCCACTTGGGACTATGGAGTCGCACTGGGCATAACGGTGGACTTAACGGCGGACTTAAGGAAAGACAGGGAGGGGAGATATGGGGTGGGGGGTTGTGTGGAAGGTATGAAGGGGATGTATTGAGTCACGTGAGTGTGTTTTTACTGGAGAAATGTGGTCTTTGGTGGGTATTCTTGGGTCCTGTAAATGTCCCCAAAATGGATGCACTCTGTTTCAGAGTTCACCTGAAACCAGAAGAGGGAAATGAAGAATCAAAGAAAATTGCAAATAAATGAAAAAGAATTGTGGAAAAAACATCTAGAGTCGATGAGAGGTTTTGGTGGTTCACAATCGTGCTTTCTGTGCACAATCCTTCTTTGTAACCACTTTCCGATCATTTGACTACCTCCTCCTGTAATCTATCACCCGTTTCTTAGCTCACCCTATTCCTCCATTCGTATTCAACGGTTCACCAATTGAGCTATAATTTGCCACTGTTAACAATGAAGCTAGTTGACACTTAGACAAGTGTTTTACGTGCCCAATTTGCTCGAGGAGGTCAGACTGCACCGATATTATCTTCCAACCCCACCTCTCTGACTCGGTCCTCACTATCATTCCACTTCTGGATCTTCTCATCCGTGAAACCTCCGCACCCCCACTTTGAACATGCAGTTTAAATGTGACAAACAGAGCTATAGAACGGTTTGGGGTGTTGTCATTAGCTGATTGGGTGGTTAAAGGGTGATTGAAGGGGTAGGTCACGAATTCCAGTCTATTCTACTGTACCGGTAGATGTATTACAGCGCGTGGTAGTCTCATGTTCACATCCAAGTAATTCTCAAGTAACCTAAGCTCGGTGTATGTCAAACACAAATCTTACTTGCCTCGCAAACGCGATTGGTTTGATTTAAATAGACTAGAAGACATCTGATGTGCTAATTATACTTCTGGTTTATCATCTTTTGGAGCGAATTTCTATGCCCCAATACTCTCCATTCCTCCCCCATTGAATGCCCTACCAATGTTCCACTTGAACTCTAGCTAGTTAAGCAAATAACGACTCACATCTCAGCCTTCATAGACGTGGTAGAATCAGAATTAATGTGCTTGCCTACACTTTAAGCCCCAAATATCCTTCCTGTAACCTTTAAACCTGACTTCCCTGCCTCTAACACACCATAGACCTGCCCTAGTAACTGCCCTATCATCTCTCAGACATATTACTCCGACTTGTATGCATAGTCTGTACCACCTTCAACGTAGTAATGACGGGGTCAAAAATCAACAAAGTAACTCACCAGAAGTACCATTCAACTTCTCGTCCCACAAACTACAATCCTATCCAACGATTTTTTCAATATTTCCATTCACTCCTCTACAATCCAGTCGCTCACCCCCACACCCATTCAAATAAGCTTCGGACCGTGCATAAAGAACCGGACCGTGCGACTTTTGACGGCCCGAAAATATTCACGTTTATGCGGCCTTAATCGGGTTAAGGTTTGCTTAGTAATACTGAGGAGGAGGTGATTGAAGAAGTTATCAATATTGGAGCTTCAAGTACATACATACAAATCAATTTTATTCAGTATTTTTAAGTTTAAGAAACCAGTAATCTGTTGGTCTTCAGCAGTCCTGTGCTGGGTGTACACAAAAGTCGCTGGGTGTGGAGAGAGCCGCTGCCCCGAATATACGTAATTGACTAGGGGTAGAGGGGTTTGACTTCCTCAAATAACCCAGGCCGGACAGCCCGCCACCTTGGCGGAGAGCTTCAAGTATTGAAATCAAGAAGACACCTACTCATAGGACTTCCCCCTTACACCAACTACAAACCACATACCAAGAACTCATAAATCATAATCTTCATATATTTATACAAATCATAGACATCTTCAATAAAGATGCCTTATCATAACAGTTTGCTGCGCTCTCTGTTATCACTTCTTTCCTCCCTCAAACTGCTGTCGCAGCTTCAGATAATGCTGCAGTTCCTCGGCCGAGACTGACGGACTCAGCTCGTCCTTGGCCTTTTCAAAGTCCTGCTGAGCCACCTCGACCTCAATGTCCTTCTTAGTCGCCTCGTGGTCGAACCACCATCGGATCGACACGGGCTCTTCGCCTGCAGCCTCTCTGTTCTTGTTGAGCAGCTTGATCTTGGCGTCCACCTCGTTGGCAGTTCGAGTCATGGCGTTGAGCATGGCGTCGGAACACAGAGCGTAGAAGTCGGCACCTGTGAACGTAAAAGGACACCGCTTGGAGATGGCTTCAAGAGACACATCCGCGGCCAGTCGGAACTTTCGCGTCAGAGCCTCCATGATCGTCTGCTGCTTCTCGTGAGTGTCTGAGATACCGAGGTACAGCATCTTGTCGAACCGTCCAGGTCGAAGAAGAGCCTCGTCAAGGAGATCAGGACGGTTAGTAGCTCCGACCACAAACACTCCCTCACCTCCAGCAGTCGACATTCCGTCAAGTTCAGCCAGCAGCTGCGACACAATTCGGTCCATGACTCCTCCAGAGTCTCCCTGGTTACCTCGCTGGGGAGCAACCGAATCCAACTCGTCAAAGAAGACGACACAGGGCTTGGCGTCACGTGCCTTCTGGAACACCCGTCGCACGTTGGCCTCGGACTCTCCAATGTACATGTTGAGCAGCTCAGGACCCTTGACGGAGAAAAAGTTGAGCGAAAAGGTGGTAGCGATGGCCTTGGCAAGCAGAGTCTTTCCGGTACCGGGAGGACCGTAGAAGAGAATACCGGACCGCTTCTTGACTCCGTCGGAGAACCAGTGGGGGTACTTGAGAGGCGTCTCAATGGTGTCCAAAATGTCCTTCTTGACTCCCTCCATGCCTCCCACGTCGTCCCAGCCCACATTGGGGATTCGAGGAGCTCCAATCGAGTCCGAGTACTTTTGTCGCGCGTCGGCAATGGCGTCGTCAAAGTCTGCGGGTGTGAGCTGGAGAGTTCCGTGGGAGAGAGTGAGCAGATCGTCCAGAGTCGTGTCCGAGTCCTTCGTCAGCTTGTTAAGTCGATCAATGGCTCGAAGACGGGTCGTTTGAACGATAGCTGTGAGATCGGGAGGCGTGAGACCGGCAGACTGGAGAGCCAGGTTCTCGATGGAGACGTCAGAACGCAGCGAAATGGGTGCGTTTCTGATCGAATCGCCTCCAGGGCCAGATTTCGTCAAATGCGAGAAAATCTGCCGTCGCTGGGGCTCAGAGGGCACACCAATCTCGATTTCAAACTGGAACCGCGACCGGATGGCCTCGGAGATCTTGTCTGGGTCGTTGGAGGTTGCAGCAAGAAGAACGCCGTGTCCAGAGTAGTCTGCAAACACGTCGACGAGTTTCGACACGATCCCCTCGTCCTTTCCGTCCTGATCGCTCTTCTTGGCAATCGACTCGAGATGCTGGAGGACCACAACGCAAGGAGAACATCCGTACGCTCTGTCCAGCTTGGCTCGCAGAGTTCCCAGTGTCTGGGCCTCGTTATCGCCAATAAGACCGAAACACGAGATTTCAAAGACGGAAACTCCACACTGAGCAGCGACTGATCTCAGCACAGTGCTCTTTCCCACTCCTCGCTTGGCAGAATGCAGCAGCACCGAGGTGTTGAGTTTGGCGTGCGACAGAGCCGAGGTCGAGATCTGCACGAGGTTGCGGATCTTGTCGGCGTATGCAAACTCGGCGCCAAACTTGGGCAGCGTATCCAGACCGAGATATTCACGCCAGGGGACGCTTGTGGGGATGACAGCGGTGGAAGTGGTGCCTCCTTCGATGAGTTTGGTCTGAGACGAGTCAACGAGGTACTGTTTGGAGGTGACATCCTCACTGCCGTTCAGAGAAGTCACCTGGAACCACGCCACAGAGTCGGGTTTGACAGCCAGAGCTTCCAGAGGAATGTGGCTCATTTCGGGGTCTTCTCCGATAGTTCGAGCGAGAATGGAGTCAAAGGGGATCGGAATGAGGTCTCCAACTCGCACTGCTCGCTTCACAGGCTTGAAATACGCCTGCAATCCGGCATGGTAGGCCGTTTGGAACGTTCTGTCGGTGGTAGAAGGTCCCAGCACTCGAGCCAGTTTCACCTCCTCGGCAGCTTCCAGAACGGAGTCAAGGGCTTCTCCAGCGGGTTTGTGGGCTTCTCCGCTGGGAGTCACCTCGATTTCCTTGTCTCCAATGTTGTGGTACAGAATGGGAGACACGTAGACCACGTCGTACTTGACTGTGTTTGGTTCGGGGTATGCAAACAGTCTGAGTACCCGTTCGGCTCCGTTTTTCGTCTTCACAGACACAATGTCGCCCGAGAAGACGCCGAGTTTGGACATTGTCTCTGTCTTGACAAAACCGCGGCTTTCGCAGTCGTCAAAGCGGTCAGAAGGAGGCACAGGAATAGGACCCTCCAGAGGAGCCACCTGGAGATTGGTAGCTTCCCTGGTCTTGCTGACTGACGTGTCAAAGTCCAGGAACTCGGCGATATCAAAGGCCACGTCTGAGGTTTCGTCAGCAGGCAGAATCGCCTCCTGTTCCTTGGCTACGGTGATTTTGGTGGTTCCTTTAACAACCTTACCCTGGTCCACAGGTTCACACAGCCGCACTCTGCAGCCGTTGAGAATGACGTCGCCCTGGCGGATCACGGGTCTGTCTGTGTCCAGCTGCGGTTCGAGCGCTTTCAACAGCTGTTCGGGGGTCTTGAGCGTCTCGTACTGGGACGCAGGAACAGTCACAATGGCATGTTCAATGGCCACAGGAGTCACCCGTTTGAGAACCACAGGCATGAACTTTTTGAGCCCGCCCGCGACATGTCGAATGTCAGCCTGACACGTGTACTGAGCAAGAGACCGGTCTTCAGTAGCAGGATACAGAGCCCACTTGATGCCAGGAGCTTCAAACGCCACATACGGGTCGCTGGGCTTGTCCGAAAAGAGCTGCTGGTACAGATACGACGACAGCGCGAGCTTGGTGGAGCCCGGAGCCGCCACGAGCTTCGCGGTGATGGGTTTGTGGCTGATGGACGGCATTTCGGAGTGGAGAAGAAGAGGGTATGATCTGTCAGCCGAGGTTAACAGAGGTGCAGAAAAGAGAGTTTGCCATGCATGCAGTTAATGTGAAAAGTGGGGTGTGGGGAAGCACACTAGCACGTGACATTGTGAGGAGTAGGGGTGATTGGGGGGTAAAAAAATATATAACTGAGGTTTCTGTGGTGTTCACAATTCATGTTATTTTATTTGGAGCTGTTTTGATCACTTTTGATTGGTCCAATTGATCCGTGATAAAGCTTAGTTGGGGTGATTAGTCAGCGCAAGTGGTGATGACTGATAATATGGAAAACGGTGAAGTTGTGGAGAAAAGTAGTTAGACGGTTTGGATAGTGTTCTTAAGTGGGCTTATGAGTTTTTAGGTAAGTGTTTTTGACTACTGGCTCATCTATATAACTCTTGTCTTGTACATATGGAGACATTAAGAACCCTCCTAAAAAGACATGTAGAGCAGCAGAAGGCTTGAGAGATGTTTGAATAAGTTTTCAGCTTGCTAAGAAATCATTTTTTAATTCGTTTTATCATTGCACCCCTACCACAGCAGAAGGTGAAGACATTCACTTTCTCAAATTGGTATTGACAACATGTCTGAGTTATATTGTTAGGTGTATATACAAGACCTAGGTCTTTGGAGTGTGAACTTAGCACGGTCTGAACACTTGAAAGAAGCGATTTCTGAAAGAGATTTGCACACTAATGACTATGATTCATTAGCTGAGACAGAACGTTGTGAGTTGACATATTTCACACAGTGTTTCACTTATCTGTTATCACTGATCACGTCAAATCCGTCTTTTTTGTCTCTCTAATCAGTTTTGACCTTCCTCAAGTCCCCCTGAAGACGCTGGAACACGTCAATCACGATATAACCCGAAATGAGACAGAAGGGAGCGTAAACCGCCAACAAGTTGTATCTCACAGCGTTGGTAAGCCCAGGTCTAGCCCAAACCTCAGCCAAACACGCCAGAGTCGTCAGACTGGCATTGACACCGTACACCAGCATCCACAGGTACGTGGTGGGAGTCTGGGTCTTCGTCAGCAGCTTGTAAGCTCCATAGAGGAAGAATGGCAGCTGAAAGAGGATTTCTACCCAGATAAACGACATGAACCACGCCGGTTTTTCGAGCACAATGAAATCCTCGTTGGACGCCACGTGGAAGTCCTCCATGAATTGCTGTCCAGGAAGCTTGTAGGCAGCAGGAATAGCGAAACCTCCATCGACCATGAGGGTGATGATGAAGTGGATGGCACTGAGTTAGAGAATGTGGGTGTTGGGGAGATAAACGGATGACACCATGTTGTAGAGCGGAAAGAGAGCTTTCGATTGGTACCCATAAGTCTCCTTTTTACTCACAAATACCACCCGTAGAAGGTGTCTCGTTTCGACATGTTGTGAGGATTAAGGTGTGTGTTTCGTGTCGGTGAACAACTTAGTTGTTTTGAACGACGTGCAGTTAGAGGGCAAGAGGGGAGGAATAATTGAATAAAAGAAATCAAAATAAAATCAAAATAAAATCAAAATAAAATCAAAATAAAATCAAGAAACTCGAAAAAAGCACCAGAGACATTAGAGAGACATGTTGCAACACGTATCCACTTATATTTTCCCTCGATCCAAGACCACATTCTTTTTACAGCTAACTATCACACACCTCCTCCACTTTTTTCACATAAAATCGAAATAAATCCAAAAAATCCAATAAATTCAGTAAAACGCAGAGAGCCCTCTACATACACCCACCAACCCTCATCCACCTTTCTTCACCCTCCCTCCCCCTCTACACCCCTCCCACCCCTCTACATTCCCTTCTACAAGCACACTCCTTCTCATTAGTCATAACATAATATATACATGAGATCACGTCTAATATGAACATCCTCCTCCACGTGACCACTTCCCACCTCTCCTACTTCTTCACCTCCTTTTCCAACATATCCTTTGCCTCGTTGATCTTTTTTGCCATGAATGGAGATCCGCCTCGATCGGGATGATTCAGCATCATGACCTTGCGATGCTTGTCTTTGAGCATGTTCAGCGTCACAGAACCGTGCTCACGTGCAAATCCAAGAATCAATAACGCCTCCTTGCGGCTCATATTGTGCTGAAATCCACCAAGATAGTGTCTGGCATTGAGAAGCGTCTCAGGCACACCTGTGTACCGAGCTCTGGCTCGTAATCCGGCCCGTAGCTGTGTTAGCAGGTAGTCACGTGACCCAGCCCTTCGCCCATACTCACCCCCAACGCCACCAACGTGACTCCAACTCCGATGATAATCGGTAGCACCATGGTTAGTTGATCGCTCTCGTCTGAGTTTGCCTTGCATATAGCGATGAGCTTAGTCAGCGGGGGAGGGTAGTAGCAAGAAATTTGGGGGGGGTGAATAAAAAGTGGCGATTTCAAAGAAGGGTGCAACTGTTTTAAACGCTCTGCTGTCCGGATGATATATCGTGTGGTTTATAGTAGCTAGTTATAAGTCCAGGTTGAACCCTTCAGCTTGTACTTTAACACTCTGGAAGAAGAATGCTTAACAAGATAGGTGATTGACATACTTCCCTAATAGAGCATACTGGTACAAGTTTGACTGCGAAGCATTTCAATAAAAACATTTCCACATGCATCCCTGAGTTGCTACTTCATTGCTGTTCTATGTATTAGTCAGCCTGTCCGAAGTGTTATGCGATATGGTGCTTGGAAAGGAGATGGTCAGCTCTCTATAAATGTCTTGATAGATCTGACAGTGAGTTAATAGAACACTTCCAGTAAGGTCCCTTATTCTTCTGACGTCTCTGAATAAGGTGAAGATCAATTCCGAGCCGCACGGCTGGGTGGGTATTTGAGGCTTTCAAAATCGAAGTTGGAGGGCTCATATTGACCTGCATTTTTGTGGGGTAGGTCATGAAGCTATGCATATCGTTCTGACGTAGTTTCAGCTACATCTGCTGAGTATTGAACAAGCTGGTGTGGTTACTAGAGTGATGCTTAGAGGTTAGCTAGGTGAAGGAACCACCCACACAAACATGTACATGATAAGCATTTAAACTGGGGAGTTGATCAACTGAAGAGTTCTGTTTTCTGGATTCTATCATTCAAACAGCCGTGACTATTCTTGGATTAATGACACCCTTCCATCAGGAGGTGTAAAAGTAGATGTCCTCTATTAATAATTAAGAAGCTACCGGTAGCAAGATATTAGTGACCACCGTGGTAGCTTTCTCTCTATCACCTCTTTGCTCGTAATGTGGACTACCATCTGAACTTCAGCTGTTCACATGCAATCAAAGGTTTCATTAGTCCCCCACCTTTAGCTGAGTATATCTTAGCCTCCTTATAGCATCAAAGACTTCCATCTTATTCACTAACACCTCTCTACTCTTATTCCACTTGATCACCTTAGGGAATCCGCAAGTTCACCTTAATTGTCTCTTTTAATTTTACAAACGATAGTTCTTCCCACCACCGCTCTACTCGTTAGCCCACTCGACCACATCGACTCACTTCTTATGATCAATCTCATCTCAACTGACTGGTTCGTCATCTGTATACCGATACTCCTCTGTTCGATGAGCTGCGTGAGGCTTTCGTTTCGTCTACATTTCCACCGCTCTACTCGGTTCGCACGCTCGCTCATATGAGGGCAAGCCTTCTCATTCACCTCACGAGCATCCTCGTTTCGCTCATTCTACTCTTGCTCACTCTCAGGCTTCTCCCTCGTTCGTGTCTTTTTCGCTATTCTATGCTATCTATATACATTACTTGCTTCTGTTCATCATCTTCATGGTGAGGTTTCTCAGAGCCTCTCTGCTCTCAGAGTACGGAAGCAGGTCCAGGTTTGCGACGGCCTCGTCGCAGTACTTTTGGGCCAGTTCCCGCGTTCGCGACAGTCCGTCGGCCTGCTGCACCAGGAACCGGGCCCGCTCCACGTCGCCAGGACCGTCAAACTTGCGCTTGATCATGTCTCCGAGCTCGGGGTACTTTTCCCAGGCAAACAGCACGGGAGCGGTAGCCAGACCGAGCTTGAGATCAGCTCCAGCAGGCTTGCCGAGATGAGACTCGCCCTCCGAGTAGTCGAGCATGTCGTCGACGACCTGGAAACACAGACCGAGGTTCTTGCCAAACTTGTAGGAGGCATCAACGATGGGGTTTCGAGCTCCAGAAAGCACAGCGGCAGCTCTGCAGGACTTGGACATGAGCGAGGCGGTCTTCAGATACGTCTTGTGGATGTAGTACTCGAACGTGGCCTTGTTGGCGATCTCGGAGTTGTCCACAATTGTGTTTTTCAGCTGCATGAACTCGCCCTCGACCAGGTTGGCAATGGTGGTTGACAGCAGCTCAATGACCTCGGCGTTTCGCAGACGAGCAATAGCCACAGAGGCTCGTCCGAGCAGGAAATCGCCAGCCAGAATGGCCATCTTGTTGCCGAAAGCAACGTTGCCGGTGGGAGAACCCCGTCGAGTAGCCGAGTTGTCAATGACGTCGTCGTGGAGCAGAGAAGCGGTGTGAATCATCTCCACAATCTCGGCCAAACGTCGCTGCTTGGGCAGAATGCCGTTGCTCTCGTAGGGCAACGGGTCCGAAGGTCTACTGAGCGGATTGAGCACGATATCGGGGTTGATTCCGTGCAGAATCTCAATGGGCGACAGAGGGTCGTTGATGGAAGGCTCGGGGTTCAATTCGCCGACGTTTTCAGTCACGTCCGAGGCATCAAACGTACCTCGGTCCCGCTCAGCCTCAGGGATAGCGCTGAGAGCTCTGGAAAGCAGCAGCACAATCAGAGGACGCACATGTTTGCCCTCGGACTGGAAGTAGTAGGTAGCGACCTTGTTCAGCGTGGGGTGTCCAGAACCAATCAGAGAGCCAATGTTGTTGGCCAGCGTCGACATTTCCTGCGACACAATGGAAAACGGGTCTCGGATCGGCGTGTCGGTCTCCACAAGACGAGACGCTTGCTTGACCGCTCCAGACCACTCGGGGTTCTGGGGCGTGGTTTTCAGCAGCCCTGTGGTCTCGAGCACGGCTTCTGTGAGCGTGGATTTGTTGCGGGTGGCGGTGGCGAGCCGCAGAGACGGGCCCGCAGCCAGTTTCGTGCCAATTCGTCCGACTCTCAGCATGGTAGTGGCGTGCGGTGGTGTTGCTGATGATGATGACTTTCGAAAGTTTGACAATTTGGGATAGGTGGGATGGGAAATGGAAATAAATCGGGAAAATTAAGGGAAAAAAGCAGAATCTACTAATTGGATGTTTGTTAATTTACTCAAAAATTTACATAAATATTTGCTTCATTCTAAGACCCATTTAATCACTCCACTCATCTCATCCTCTGAATAATCAAAACCTAAACCAAATGTGAGCCCCAAACCGACGGCAACAGAGCCAATTTTTTTCCACAAACCTAATCAATCCGAGGTCGAAAGGAACTAACCACTCTGGGCGCAAATTAGCTACCAGCACGCTCCCCAACGGGTATGTCGCTCGCAAAACGGGATTTTAGGTTGATTTTCGGCCCAGACGAGCAAAAAATGAGACACTGTCTCGTTTCGAACTGTATACAGGCGATATGGGTATCAAAAGAATGAGGGAATTGCGGTGGTTGCGGTGGTGCTGAAGGGGAGAGTGTGGTGTGGATATTGGGGGAGTTGTGGCCCTTGGAAAATTAAGGTGGAGTACACAAAAAAACGTCGTTTTCGTCACGTGACCTCATAATATCACCTTTCCAGTGCTGTAATACCATTCAAAGTTCAATTTCGGCTCATCAGACTGAATATTAAGCCGCCTTATTTGGTGATGTATTGATGTCACCTAAAGGGGACAAGATAAGGTGGAGACTGAACCACATGGACACTTGAGGCTTGTACCATAAGGGGGATGTCAATGGAGTGATAAATAAGTATTAAACACTGATTCAAATATATATACGGGTTTTGGTCTTCGTTTTCTTCTCCTCAACCAAAATGTCCCACTTTAACTACGCTGGATCTATGGAGGCTCAGGATATCTACGACAAGTTCGACATTGATTTTGACCAGCCCTACAGACAGCTTTTTTACTTGGGTTTTGTGTGTCCTGTGCTGTGGATCTATGTGACTGTCAAGGGTGGAATTGAGCTGTGGAGACTGTACAGAGCGGATATTTCTCCCCATGCGCCTACTGCGATTGAACTGAGGGCTCGAAAGTGGTCCTGTGTTGGTTCCTGGGTGACCAACAGTGTTTGTGGTTTGGTTTTCTATGCCGTTGGTGCGTGGACTCTTTATATGATGATGATCAGTGGGTGGTAGTGATTTATAGGATTTAAATGGATTATTTGGGAATATTCAAATAATAATGAATAATTGAGAATAGATGGATAGAGCTGGTCAAGAGTGTAGTTAATGAAGAACAAGAGTCTTATCTGTACTATAAATCTATATCGTTCTTGGAAGCTTCAAAAACTGATCTGTTTGGATGTTTGTAGACTATTTATGATTTACTCTGAATTATTTTTGCAATAATCATCATTTAATGGAGTTAAAGTAAATAAAACACGGAAAATCAAGTGAATCAATTAAAATACAAATTAAAAGATGTTAACACCAAAAGGTTTTTGAAAAACAGAAATTCACTGCCAAAACCTTTCATAACGTGTCACTCACCATCTCAGTACCCCAAACCATCTTCTCAAGCTCTTCTGAAATTAACTACGAATTTCCCAGAATTATTCCTAAATTCTAATAAATATTCACTTTAAATCAAGTTAAATCAAATAAATCCAGATAATCACCAAAAAATCAGAAGCCCTTCCAAAGCCGTCCCACTCTGACACGCTTGTCTTCCGCTAGCACGTCCTCATCCACTAATGAAAATGACACTATCACGTTCAACCGTTTCCCCTCCTTGTCAAGCTCAACATTAGTGGGGGTGGAAAATATTTGTTAGCGATAAGGTCACGTGATCAGATAACATCTAGTATTGTCTAATCACGTGACCGAAATTCCACCAAACCCACCTTTTCCGTCTCTCTGGTTTATGCCTATCGCATCTCTTGTAATCCTCTTACCCAACATCACATGACGGTGCATAAACGTCCAACATAGAAGTCTAAAAGTGACAGGTGGAAGAAGTGTCTATTTCTCCCCAAACCGCTACACTTCTCTTCCAACCCGCCATGTTGAGCACTTTACCGGGCATCCAGGGTTTCCTTTCGTGGGGAAAAACCTGTGTCGCTCGAATTCTCGCCACGGGACCTGTACCTCGGCATGTGGCGTTTGTGATGGATGGAAACCGACGATACGCACGGGAACGGCAGTTGGAGACCCGAGAGGGCCATTCCAAGGGCTTTGAGTCGCTGGCGCAGATTCTCGAGCTGTGCTACGATGCGGGCGTCGAAGACGTGACTGTATTTGCATTTTCCATCGAGAACTTCAAGCGCACGCCTCGAGAGGTGGAATCTCTGATGGAGATTGCCAAGGAGCGTCTTACGCAGATCTGTGAGAGCGGAGAGCTCGCTGAGCAGTACGGCATTCGGATCCGGGTGCTGGGCAACCGATCGCTGCTCAGAAAGGACGTGGCTGAGCTGTTTGACAAGGCCCAGACCATGACCAAGGGACACACCAGAGCGACCCTCAATATCTGCTTTCCCTACACCTCAAGAGACGATATTGCACACGGCATTCGGGGAGTGGTTAGAGACGCCGAAAAGGGCGAGATTGAGCCCGCAGACATCACCGAACAAACGCTGGCTTCGCACATGTACACCGGCAACTCTCCACCTCTGGACATTCTCATCCGCACGTCCGGCGTGTGTCGGTTTTCGGACTTTATGCTGTGGGAGAGCCACCAGGGCGCACACATCGAGTTTGTCGACACCCTGTGGCCGGACTTTGGCGTGTGGAGAATGCTGGCAATCTTGCTAAAGTGGAGTTGGAGAAAAGCATACCTGGCCGACCAGGCCGAGCAGGGGAACTATTAGGAGGACAGAAAAGCACACTAATTAATTTGAAAAGGAGAACTAGGGGTAAAGGTGTAGTTGATCTGGTGGTAGGATCTAACATGGTGTATCTGTAGAGGCTATGATTCACTTATGATTCAGGGTCGGGTTTCAGGTAGAGGAGACCTGATCTGAGTTGTTCTTAGTCTATCAAATCATCATTGTGTTAAACTGAACTGGTGAAGACACTTTTGTAGGCACTGATACTAAGGCATTTACAGGATATCGTAGATACTTTGTCTATGATCATTCAACTGACCTGGACTTTGCAAGACTGCTGTTCCTTGTAGATCACTTTCCAGATACTCGTGAATCGTTTTCTTGATATACTCTAAGAGGGTCTATGAAGAATGAGTGTGAAAAGCTGAACCTGACAGTAAACCTACTCAGAATGACTCCACGGATTGACATCAGATCTCAACTTTTCAAATGACTCACATTTCCACTCCCTTCTCAACGATATGCTTCTAAAGCTGAAGGGATGTGTATACAAGTATTGGAGAAGGTAATATAGAATAAGAGAATACCATTTATTGGAGTAATGGACGACGGAACTTGATAGCTTTAAATTGAAGGGCAGTTCAACCCACTCACACCTACCCCACCCTCCCTTAAACTCCCAACTAACTCTCCCAACTAATACTTACCCCAAGTCCTCACAACAGACCACTTCAACTTCCTCAATAGCACTCCAAACCTCACCAAACTTTTCCAGCACCCTAATTGACCCTCAATAATTCCAATCAGACCTCTTTTGTCTCTCCCACATCTCTTCCAACCCTCCCCCTCCTCACCTCGTATCCAAACTCTATCTTCTTTCACACTCCCAGCGTGCATACAGTATCACCACCTGCCACGTATAATCTCAACATCCTACTGCCATGGAAGACAAGTTTGAAGCTGCGATCCAAAAGTGGACGGAAATCGACCTTTTGGGGCTGCAGAAACAGCTGGACAAGGAGGGCGAAACCATAGTCGAGGCGCAAACGGACTCTGTGGCGACCCGAAAAGAGCTCGCTTCAAAAACCAGAGACTTCAAGAAACTCGAGGATGACGACAAACTGGAGGGAATCAAAACGCTGCTCAAGGCGTACCAGGGCGAGATTGACCGGTTGACTCAGCGAGCCCGCAACTCGGAAACAGCCTTTCTCAACGTCTACAAGCTGCTGGCTGAGGCTCCTGATCCCAGACCGCTGTTGGAAGCCTCCAGTGACGCTGTGGGTGTCGCTAGCAGTCAGAGCCGTCTGCTGGCCGAAAACGCCAAGCTCAGCGAACAGGTGGCCCGCTACGCAGACTACGATACCCTGAAACAAAAGGTGCTGCGGCTGGAAATGTCCAACGCCGAAACCGTCGCTGCCAAGGTCAAGGCCAAGCAGCAGGAGCTGGAGGCGGCGTTTGACGAGGAGCGCCGTGCGTGGAAGTCACGTGAGACCGAGCTTGCCGAGCAGGTCAACGAGTCACGTGAAATGGGCAAGGAGCTGCGTCGCAAAGTGGAGACGTACGAGGAGAAGCTGGGCGAGGAGGTCGAGGTGCCCAAGGGGGCTACCACGGCTGCCATTTCGTCCGCGGAGATGGAAATCGTCACTTCTGACCTGGAGAAGGCCCAGCGGCGGCTTTTGGACCTGGAAGCTCGAAATCTCGATCTCAGAAAACAGATTGAGGAGAAACCCGAGGCTGTGGCTGACTCGTCGGCCCTGGAGGAGGAGAACAAGGGCCTTCTGGCACGTCTGGAGGCTGCCAAGCAGCAGTTGCAGTCGGCTTCTGTTTCTGCTCAAGAGGAGGCCGAACAGCTGCGAAAGGTTGTTCAGAGACGCGAAGACGAGTCTGCAGCTCTCAAGGCGCGTCTGGCGGCCCAGACGGACTACGACGAGCTGAAACGTGAGCTCGAAGTGTTCAGATCGGTCGAGTTCTCCGAGGAGTCCGAGGACCGAGAGTCCCTGGAGCACATGTTGCTGCAGAAGAACAAGAAGCAGCAGAGTGACCTGACGGTGCTGCGAAACAAGACCAAGGAGTACGAGGCGACGATCGCCAAGCTGTCCAAGTCTCTGCAGGATGCCAAGGCTTCTTACGATAAAGCTTCGTCTCTGAACGCTCGTCTGGAGTCCGATCTTACTACCACATCTCTGGGTTCCGTGGCTGGATCCATTGCTCCTTCTCGAAGAACTACACGAGGAGGACCTGCCAGTGGCCGTCTGTCGCCCACTTCGTCGATCATTGGAGGATATGATCGATCCATGCAGACAGGCGGAGGAGCAGGAGGCTCGGACCTGCTGCCCATCATCACCCAGCAGCGAGACCGATTCAAGGAGCGAATCGCGCAGCTGGAGGACGAGCTGCGCAAGAACTTTGCGCTTGTTTCTGAGCTGCGTCAGGAGGCCGCCGTTCTCAAGTCCGACAACCTCGAGCTCTACGAGAAGACGCGCTACATGGCCTCCCACGCTGCAAGCGGCACAAAGGCACCAACAGCCACGGCCACAGCGTCCAAGTATAGAGACGCGTACGAGGAGGGACTGACGCCGTTCCAGCAGTTCCGGGGACGCGAGACGGATAGAATGTACTCGCGGCTCACGCCGATCGAGCGGGTCACGCTGGCGTTGGCCAAGGGCATTTTGCGCAACCGAATCACCCGAAACTGCTTTTCGGCGTACGTTCTGGCGCTGCATGTCGTCACAGTGATGCTTGTGGCGGCGTAAGAGAGTGGGTAGAGTAGGGAAAAGGGGCGCCAGGTGGCTGTATGTAGTATACGATAAACGAGACAATGTTAGTTGGGGAGTGTAGTTGTGGTATTGAGGGAGTGGAAATGTTCTAGTAAGGTGATGGTGGGGTCATTGAGGGTCAAGTATTCCTGTTTTGTTCGTAAGAGATCTGGTGATACTGTATCTTGCAAATGGCTAATAGTTGTATGGTTCTAAGACAGCCACTGTTTGTAGCATCATTTCAAAAACAGTCAAGATTGGTATCAATCTGACCACAGTTGGCTGGAGAATACCATCGACAAGCTCTTGGTAGACAATGAGTATGGCGTTCTCAGCTGTTTGCTGACTCCATCTCAGTCTGAAAGTTAGGTATGAATGAGGGTAGAAAATTGAAATAAAAAATGACAGGGATTTTGAGGCAAAGTCGTTGCAAGAGCTGCTAAGCTGACTATAACGCTGGGATGATTTTTTTCAGCTCATTCGTCCGCTTTTTAGTCATGGTTTGAGTGAGCCTCATTTTTTCGATTACATAAGCCAATATCAGCTGGTGTCTTACGTAATCACAGCTCACGTGTTCTGAATAAGCTATATAGCTTAAAACTGTTGAGTAAATGAGGGATTTAGCACTGCTGTCCGTAAAGATGATATTTTGATCTGAGAAGTGGCTGAAGGGGAAATTCTCGACATGATCCTGCTTTAGATGAAGTCTTTGTTTAAATCAAGTAACTAGTTGGTCTTGAAAGTCTCTTTTATTCATGCGTTCGTAGCTTCTGCGGTATTTGTTGAGTAACCTTAAATAATGTGCCATAAACTAGCGGATTTAAGCCATAAACTAGCGGACTTAAGGGGTGAAAAGCGGACTTAAGGCTCTGAAAGCGGACATAAGGCATAAACTAGCGGACTTGAAGAAGCGGACTTAAGATGTTATCCGACACAAAGACAAATAGTGGGAAAAAAGGGGGTTGGATGAGGTTTATTATTTACTTCCAACGATTATGCAGACCGTCGATGAGATAAGAACCTTGTTGGAAGTCAGTCAGATGAGTACACAGAGGCGCTATTGTTTCTATAAGGTGAAGGTCAATGGTGTTGTCGTTGCTTAGCTACAACAGAAACTACAGTAGCTACTGTCATCAGAAGACTGAGAACACAGCACAGGAATCGAACATTCAAGACTTCACCACAACATCTGGACAGTAACTTACAAGAGAACTCATGAAAAGAGAAACTTTTGAAAAGGAACTTCTGGATTCTCTAATTAAATCGTTTCACAACTACAATAAAACACACCACAAGTGCTTGTACAGTACAACTCAACTACGGTCAAAACTCGGGTGGGACTATGGTCCAGATTTATTAACCCAGAGGTTCGGATTTTCACCTACTCCTCGAAACTAAATAAATAGATCAGGTTTGGTCAGTTACGTCCTCATATAAGATTCACTGCCTACTCCTAAGGCGGCGCTTATTGCTCTGTGGACTTATTGGCAACTACAAGTAGCTGGCCTCGGCTCTTTTCCCTGGCTCTCAGTCTTGGCACTTATTGCCTTGTAGGACTCACTGGCTCTTGCTCGTAGAGGATAAATGGTGCTGGCATCTGGCTCATGGCTCTGCTGTGACCTGTAGCTCTGGCATTTCAGCTCTACTTTGGTGTACTTTTGAGATACCACGCGGCTCCAGACGGATTGGAAGTGAGTCTAAAACTATTTGAGCTTCAGGGATTGTCAGAGATTTGCTGTTACATCTTGCGATACAAATCGGAGAATTTCTGTCTTCAGCAAGCTGTGGTTTCAATCTATACTGAAGAACAGACTTCTTCAGGCTAATAGTCCAGATGCGGGCTATTGGAAACACCCTCAATTTCTCCTATTGCCCAACAGCAATCACTCGCTTTGATTGACTTTGACAGCTTCACTTCTGAGTCTATCTACGGTTAAGTCAGAGAACATGTGAAGGAGTGCCGTAGGTTAGCATGAGACGATTTTCCATGTGATTTACGCAGTGATACCACTAACATCGTGCAAATCATTGATCGCTTCTAAGTACCAGTCTCTTGACCTCTTGACGTCAGCTTCGAATCACTCATCTCATCACTCAGCTCTCATGCATGTCATCAAGCAACCAGCCCTGATGTCACATCACAGATCGACCTGACCCAATATCGGGACAATTAACCCTCGACGATCTGGAAGAGAGCCAACCGTTTTATAAAAAGCAGTTATGAGGTGGAGTAGTTGTGGTTAGCCAGGGCTAGTCAGGGCTAGTCAGGGCTAGTCAGGGCTAGTCAGGGCTAGTCAGGGCTAGTCAGGGCTAGTCAGGGCTAGTCAGGGCTAGTCAGGG